>CAFUXE010000364.1:288045-304265 GCA_903364295.1 Serranus cabrilla | reverse complement strand
CGGCGTCGCTGTACCACTTCCTGCTGGCGCTGTGGGCGTAGCTGGAGGCCGGGGTGGCGTGCTGCACCCGCGTGGTTGTTACTATGCCGACAGACTTTCCTAAAAGATCAATTAGAGTCATGCTTAACATGTTATACATGTGAAGAACATGCAGTCTGCAGGATGTTTGTGCAAAGTCACTTAAAATGTTTGTTTGTTTAAGATAATAAACTATTTATATATAATATTTTGTTATTATTTAAGAAAGAAAAATTTCTTTTTTTTAAGTTTACGTCAAGTCAAGTCGAAGTTTCTTTACAGATCACATTTAATAGTAGTTACCAGACACAAATATATCATAATAAATAAAAACAATGTAAACAATAAAATAATATTTAAAAAAACAATAAAAACAGAAATAAAAACTGGAAGAAAAGATTAAAAAATAAAAAGCTAAGGATTCTTGGCGAGCTGGGACTGGATGCCACGGAGAATAAACAGGTTTTTAATAATGTTTTAACGTAATATATATTAGTAAAGAAATTTAAATATGCATATTAAAATCTATCCAGTTTATCCAGGATCAGAGATCTCTCAAACCTACTAAATGTTTTTGGGAAAAAAAACAAAAACTGAACAAACCCAAAACTTGATTATGTGATTAAATCCAATTCCAGAACCCTTTTTCTTTTCTTTTGAACAACAAATATTTATTTATTTAGTTAGTTAGTTAGTTAGTTAGTTAGTTAGTTAGTTAGTTAGTTAGTTAGTTAGTTAGTTAGTTAGTTTATTTTTTATTTTAAATACAAGACGTCTATCTTCAGCTAGTTTAATTAGCAGTCTTTGTTCCTGGTGGTCGGGCTAGAAAAGGATCAAAGATACTGAATACAATAAGAGAATAATACAGTGAATAAATAAATACAGCTACAAAGTTTAGATTAAGAAATTGCACAAGTTAAATATATTAAACATGAGTAAAATGCTGTATTGGCCGGAAGTTAAAGTTAATGCACTAAACATCTTTAATTCTGTTTGGGATTTGATTTCTGGTGGTAAGTTTGTCAATTAGAGTCTGATTACTTTTGAATAACTGGGTCCTAATGACACCGCAGGTTTAATTTGAGGACTTTGTGACAGTGTCCAGTGCAGTGCAGGGGTCAGGGCCGTGTGTGTGTGTGTGTGTGTGTGTGTAATGAGATATTTATGTCCGTTGATAACACAGGAACATGATAAGAGTGGAGCTGCTTCCCGGAGCTTCATGTCAGCCTGCAGGCTCACAGCGCAGCACTCAGCAGTAAAATCAGGTTTTGCTGAAGCCGTATAACACCTGAGGGATTCTCTTTTTGAACTAAAGTGTGACACAGCAGCGTTCGTGTGTCAGGTTCCTGCCTGCTCCCGACAAAATCCCATTAGGATCCGTCCGTCTGTGTGGGCGCCGAGTCTGTTAACATTAGCAAGAAATCACCAGTGTAACAGTTTGTCTATCAGCTCGTTCTATTTCCTGCCTTTTATAAGTGAGACATTCAGCATAAGGGGCCAAAATGTGTCCAAATAATGAAGTAATAAAGTATTTTTAGTCCGTGTGGAAGATAGATTACTAATACCACACTGAGTACTCGTCATGCAGAATGGACCCACTCAGATTGTTTTAAATATTCTAAATAAATTATTGGATTATTATTATTATTGATGCATTTGTGTAAGCAGTGTTTTAATTTTAAGATAAGATAACAACTTAATATACTGTTAAAAGGTTTAATTTAAAAATGTATCATTTTAAATTGTGTTTTTTATGTTAAATCTCGACCTGAAAAGTGACTAAAGTTAAATGTAGTGGAGTAAAAAGTGCAATATTTGCCTTTAAAATGTAGAAAAGTAGAAGTTTAAAGTTACATAAAATGGAAATAGCTCAAAATTGTACGTTAACAGTAAGAGTAACTGTATTATAACAATCTGAGTGGGTCCATTCTGCATAACAAGTATGCTGCTCATTGTCAAATCGGCCTAAATGTGATTAAAAATGAGCATTTACTCAACTATATAGTAGTAGTAGTAACATAGAAGAACATCCACTGGATGTATAGAAGTCAATGAGAAAATTGCGCTACTTTTTACTTGATTTATGACGTCAGTAAACATTCTCAAATTAGTTTATGGTCTCAATCTTAAATTTAAAGTTTTCTTTAATACAGCATGATGTTTATTTTGTAAACTTTGGTCCCATTTAGAGTAAAATAGAAGATAAAGCTGCTTTAAAGTTTGACTTCCTGGTAATTAACAGGCTGCTACGGTGACACACAGTGTGTTTTTGTCCTTGAACTTTGTCTGTTTTCAGTTTATGAACTTAATTTTAACATTTCAGCTGCTTAGAAAGTCTTGTTCAGCGTTTGGTTGGAAGAAAATACATTTTAAGGAGTCAGGTGGGATTTTTTAAAGAGGGTTTGTTGGTTTAAACCTGTTTTTTTCACCTTAAAGTATCCCAGTCAACATGAATAATAGATGCACTTTGATAACCAAGACAGATAATACTGATAATAGCTTTTGCTTTTCCTGCACTCGTCTCACCGGCGTCTTTGGCCCACTTCAGGATGGACGTGACCTCGTTTCCTTTCTGAGTCTTGCAGATCCCGTTGCGAGCCGCCGCGTTCACCCCGATGGTGTTCAGGTTGGTCTTCACTCCACACAGGTACGCTGTGGCCGTGGCTGCACTGTCTGCAATCTGGAAGTCCACACTGTAGGTCTGCACACACACACACACACACACAAATTTGAAGAGAGATTTAATACAATATAGTGTTTTTTTTGCGTGGAAAAGTCTTTAAATACCTGCTTTTAATTTTTAAACCAACTTCTTTTAATTTGCACACTTAAATTATTGTTTCATGTGTGAAATCTTAATTTTAAAAGTGTGCTTTATCTTTCAAAACTCTGCACAAACTCTTGAAATAACATTAAAAAGTATTGTTACTTTGCATGAATAAGAGTTTATCTTATTACATTGGATGAGTATTTATAATGGCTGAAACACTTTAATTACAACTGCATATGTGCACACCCACAAACCCACAGTTTATATAGTGTAAAATATACAACAAATTACACATTTATATGGCATAAATAAGAGCTTTTTCTATGCAACTCTAAGAAATGACAAAATCAGAATCTGATGTGAAATAAACATCAGATGACACATCTGCCAAAGCTGAGAAGATATTAAATATTAAGTTATTCCAGCCAGATAGCCAGTGTACAGAATACATAATTTAATGTGATTTCCGTAGAGTTACACCTCTCACATGGCCACAGGGTGACTGTGTGTGTTTGTACATGTACGTCCTACATAGTGGGGACTGTAACACGTTTTTCAACCTACAGAGTGGGGACCTTTTTGGAAAGTGGGGACATTTTGGTCAGTCTTCATATTTTCAAAGGCCTGTTTGAGGGTTATGACTTGGTTTTAAGGTTAAGGTTAAAGTTATGCTTAAATTATGGTTTTAGTTTTGATGTAGATGAAGAAGGGTGTGGGTGTGTGAACTTGTATACCCGACATAATGGGGCCGAGAACATGTTATTAACAAGTGAGGACCTTTTTTGGAAAGTAGGGACATTTTGGCCGGTCCTCACTTCTCAAAAGGCCTGTTTAAGTGTTAAGGTTACTATTAGTGTTCAGGTTAAGGTGAGAGTAAGGAGCTAGGGATGCATTATGTCAATGAGTGTCCTCACAAAAGTGTAGAAGTATAATGGTGTGTGTGTGTGTGTGAGTGTGTGTGTACCTTAGCTAGTCCCACATTAGGGAAGGTGTCCATGGTCATCACCGTCTCCTCTCCTGTCTGGTTCTGCAGCTGTCCCTTGAGGATACGAGCAGCCGTGTAGGTTGTGATTCCCATACCTGATTCACACACACACAGACACACACACACACACACACACCTCTATTTATTCCAGACTCGATACACTCCTACCTTCCTCTTCCATAATTGAAATGTCTCTCTGTAATGTGTTCCTGTTGCAGAAATCAAACTCTCTGTAGTTAGAGCCATCTTCTTGTTTTATTTGAAATATTATTTTTCGTGTGTGTTGGTGAAACAGACAGGAAACAGCGGAGACGAGGCCCAAATTGATTCCTGATTCTGCTTGTTGTACCTGTTCAGCCAGCCAAGCCTGCGTTAGTGTTATTAATCTGTTGCGTAACCTACCGTCTCCGAGGAAGAACAGGATGTTCTTGGCCACATTGGTGTTGAGCTTCCTGTCCAGTGCCGACTGCAAAGTCTTCCGGGCCTGAGATCGCCAGAACTCCGGGTTTTCCTCTTCAACTGAAGGCAAACACATTGATCAGAGTGGTTTCTGTGCAGGAATAACAGTATTAGTTGTGTAATCAGTGAAAAGTCTGGGGAAAAGTGCATGATAACCAGCAGAATAAAAGCTGCAGACTAAAGCACAATATGTGCAGATTACAGATGCAACTTTTCCCTTTGAACAAACACAGAGAGCTGTTCTGTATTTGTGTGCATCCTGCAGAGATCAACATGAGCAGAAATACAGTTTAAAAACAGTCCTCCGCTCTTTGTTCAGGCCCTTCGGGGCTGATGTGATGTGTGAGTATTTGCATGTTTGTTTGTAGCTGTCATACCTCCCTCACATGCTCTCTTATCTCCTACAGTAAATCTCTCTCTCGGCTGTAAAAGAGTTTTTGATACAGTAGTCCTCTAACAAGCAGTAAATGCTGATAGCAGCCAGTTGCACAACTCCACAAGTACTGAATGTGCTGATTTGAAAAAGTTTGCAAGCCTCGAACAAAACGAGCAGCGGGGAAAGTGTGTGACGAGGGTAAATTATCTTAAAGGATGAAAAGAAAGGTGGATGCTGAGGTGTCATGGAGGAGAAGAAAGGGAAAGAGAGGAAGCCCTGTTAGGGAGCTGATTAAGTTTTAAAACAGCATGTGGAAAAATAGAAAAGAGGTTTGTCTCCAGGGTGGAAAGGTGAGGATCATACATCATGCTTAACATTTTCAGGCCTCCGTGATCTGAAGGAAAAACCTGCGAGTTTGTGGGTAAGCAGGAGAAGAATGGAGGGGGAAAAAATAATACATTTCCTGATGAATAGTTATGTGATTTATGTGCCTTCACTGCCAAAATTCAGCAGTTCAAACCTTCAAGATAGACAAGAAAGTAGCTGTCAGAGGAAGTAACTGAGATTACAAATAAAAGGTATAAAGAAGCTTCACTGATATGATAAAGGGTGGATCATTTTAAAGTTTGGATTATTAGTTTGAAAGTATGAAGTGGTGAAGAGGAGTTGACAGGGTTTAAAAATGGGTAAAATATCCAAAAGTTTGAGTATTTAAAGCAGCAAAAAGGTTGAAAAGACAGAAGTTAGACAAAGTGTAAGGATGTTTGAAACATGTTTAGTAGAGGAAGATTTCTTTTTTTTAATTTCTTACCTTTGGCGCTCGATGATCCACATGCCAGCAGCAGAGAGAGAGCCAAGATGGCCACTCTTGTCACCTCCATGGCTTCGTTCAGGCTGGACAAACGATCCGCTTCACTTCCCAAAGATCCTCGACTGAAGCAACGCTCATCTCCAATCAGACCAGCTGCCAATCATCTTTCACAGCAGGTCGTAAATGCACAATGACCAATAGGCAAATTTACGACCTCTGACTGAAAAGACTTTTTGTGTTCTGGAGCCAGAAAAAGGAAAAAGAAAAGCATTAAAAAAAAGTACAAATAAGTAAATAACTGAAATTGTAAATGATATTTCAGTTACATTTTTAACAGCTTGGATTTAGGATTTAATTATTGACAAAGTTAAAGCTTTAATGATGTGATAAAATCTGTATTAAAGGCATTATTTATGATGCTGTGCTCAAGATCAAAACAACGATATGATGTGCTAAACAGCCATGAAAAAAAGGCTGTGTGTGTGTGCATGTGTGTGTGTGCTTTCTAATCATAAACGGACTGTATCTGACTGATAGCGCGGCGGGGGACACGGTTACGTAAGTGAGACAGACAGAGTCCGCAGGGACCGAGCTCAGTGGCACAAACACTCAGCCGTCTATTTTCCAATGAATACATTAGCAAGGGAAGAATATTTGTATCAGAAATCCTGTTTTGTTTGATTGCTCGTCCACAATTTCTCCGTCCCTGACAGCGGTTAAATAAGAGGTAACATGGCAACTGGTGCAGGAACGTGTTTCACTTGTTATTCAACAGGTACCATGGGTCACACTGATAATGGGGCTTTTATTACAGCTAATTTCATCCCTTAATGTTCCCAATGAGTTTACTCATTACCTTTGCAAATGACGAGAGCTGTGGTGATTTTTTTATGATGCTAAATAGTTCATTTATTATATATTTTTCATTACCAGTGTTAACGGGAACAGGTTGGGAACATTTGTTACTGATACTACTGATATATGTAGATAAAAGAATAAGAATGATAATACTGTAATTCATGTTTTAAAAGTATTCTATCTCACAAGATTATGTGAAATGAACACGTTTGTTTTAACACTGAGCAGGTAATATGTGTAAAATACGTGCTGGCAGCACGTAAACAAAGCCGATATGAAGTCTGTGAATCAGCGGGGTGTTCTAAAAATATCACACACGTCATTATATGAACATATACGGTTCGCAATTGTATATTAAAAAAAAAAAAAAATCTTCAGTTTCTGTTAATTTGGGCTACAAAACCACTGACCTAGGTTTAGTGCAAAAATAGTTACTGGTAAGACGTTTTAAAAGACAATAAAAGTAAATAAAAATGCCAGAAATGCCAGAAGTGAACAACGGAAGTTACATAAACAAGGTAAGTTACATTAAATAACGTAATTCACAAACCATGAGTCACATAAGTCACGTAAAAAAACGTAAGTTACGTCGAAACTAGCACGCTGATAGGCCAGCTGATAGGTTGTTTGTTCCAAGCCAAAAAACACGACCTACAAGAGCGTTTTCAAAATTAGCGCCATCACTGCTAACAGTCATCATTTTGAAGACATTAACGTTGTGAAACTGTATCAATTTGGAAGGTTTAGGTGTCAAAGCATAGCAAAAAAAACCCTAATTAGTCAGCCTAAAAAGTAATATAAATTACGAGAAGTGAGGCAGTTACGGAAACATAAATCGTGACAGAGACGTGTTGTAGCTACACAAAGGCTACTCGCTAAATAATATATCTTCAGATAAAAATGTTAACTTTTGGTTTCACTCTGGGCTCCTGGTTCAAAGTCGTGTATTTGTTTGACCCACCCTCTTTATTTGGACCTTATCATTCTTTATACTCAGTATCCTGATCCCGACCTTTGCCGCTACATCACTTCCACCTTTGGCATCCTTCATAATTATTAAAGCCACTAGAGGGCGCTGCACACTACAAATATAAAACATGTTTCGGGTCGTTTTTTAGGAGAGGACTGTCTCAATTAATCTGAAGTTTAACAGACTTTTTACCCATTTATGTACAAAGAAAACTGGATATATAGTGGGAAGCTGGGCTCCATTCATTCCTATGAAAGACACTTAATTTACAGGCTCTTTTAACCCCACCTCCCATCCATTTGGGCTCATTTACATGAATGGAAGTAAAATGAGAATGAAAGTGAAAGTTTAAAGGTGCACAGTGTGGTGAGTCACGCCGGCTGACATGTTGTCAGTAACGCTGGTGAGGAGACGCGACCACACTGTGTCCTCTCTGGTCTCAGCAGCCAGCAGGACGGCAGACTGTTGCACACACCCGCTGCCATCTGCTGCAGAGTTATGATTCATGGTGGGATGATGTAAGCTCATTACTTTACTGTACACTCGCTGCTGTGTGTTTGTGTGAAGCTGCAATGATCCCCGCGGGGAAAAACAGGTCACGGCAGCAATTAGTGGAGCAGAACAAAAGATAAAGAGTGACGGGAAAACAAAACGGTCGACTCTGACGTTACAAGAATAAAGTTAGTGGAACAAATAAGTTCCAGAAAAATTCTGAAGACGACTTTAAATGATACTGTTTTTTACTTTTTACTCTCTGCTTTAAAGAAAATATCTTGCTGAGTAAGAAAAACATCTTTATCCAGAACCTCATCTGGACGAAAGCTATCGTCACTTAATGGTCAAAAAACGGCACAATTTAAGTTCATTTAAGCTAATTTGTATTTCATGTGTGTTTGTTTTTTAAATGGTTAAATCTGTTTGTAGTTCCGTCATTAATTAAGTAAATGACAGCTAGTTCGGGCTAACATGGACTTGTCTTTAATACTTTTTTATGCAACAAAAACATTAAAAAAATGTCTGTAATATGGTAGTTTTGCAGAAAATAGCAAAGTAAACTATTCTTTTAATCACCTGATAGTTAACATTTTGGTTTCCCTTGATGCAGGTGTTGTATATTGTATGTCAGAAAGTCCAAATACCACATTTCTTACCATGTAAACTCTGGAATCAGTGTGTTTTTACCAATCCTCGTTATCTCCAGCCAATCAAACTAATTATTTCAACGATGCAATAACATGTTTGGTGACTGGCTGCTAATATCTAAAGAGCCCATAATGTAAAATATAATTTTTCCCATTTTAACTGATGCCCCAAATCACCTGACTTCCTCCATTGAATAAAATGTGACAACAACTGTGAGAATAGTTTGACATTTTGTGAAATATTCCCCGTGTCGCTGAGTGGTACCGCTGTCATGCCTGTAAGCTGAATATGGTGCCAGTAGTTGGTTAGTTTAGCATAAAGACGGGGAATGGGGCAGCTGGGAGACGCCTTCAGGGCTTTCTGTCAGGAAACTTTCTGCCAGAAACATTTAGTTGGAGCAGTAGTAGAAACAGTAGCAGTGGTATAAAAAAAAGTGGTACATAGTGCAAGTTTGTGTCCTGCGAGGAAATTATTTTGCTGACTTATTCTTTTCGGTCACAAGTTTAGGAAAAGATTATGATTTGGGTTTTAAGATTCACCTGAAACAAAAGTTTTATGAAGGGTTTCTGCTAACATGACGACTAACTTTCAGTCCAACCTTTTGGGGTAAAAACCTGACAGTCTTGGGAATATTTATGCACCTTTTTGGCCCTCAAAAGGTCCAATAATTAGCTCTAACAGAAATAGGGCTACAGCAGGATTCAATTTCTATCCCCTGAGGTTTGATCTACATTCATGCATCTCCGAGGGTGAATTATTGGACCTCAGCTACTATTTGAGGGCCAAAAAGGTACAAACAGCATATGTTCCTGAGCCGATAACAACAGCTGGAGCTCAGAGGGTCGCCGCCCCAGTGAACAAAACCCCTAAAGGTACAAATTTAGTGCTAATGTTAAATGATAAATTGATTGTTTTGACCTGCAAAATGACACAGAAAGCTACCGTCAGGCATACACTGATTATTGTAAGTGTCGGAGCAACATACGACAGCTTTTCCACTGATTTCCTCTGTGCAGCCGGAGGATCTCTCGTCTGCTCGTCTCCGGGGGTTTTGTCCGGAGGTCAGAGCTGAAGCTCAGCTGTGACACCTCTGTGTCCTGACCTCAGCCTCCACAGCAGCAGAGCCAAACCTCCTGTGACACCAACGAGTCCACACTGAAAACATCCACATGATGGGAGACAAGCACATAGAAATACGCCTATTTCACATGTTTTGGGAACATGAGTTGCATTTACATAAGTTTAAAAATTATGTTCATTTCATGTTATTTTCATAGTATTATGTTATTGATTACATTGTTTTTATTTATTACTATATTTGGGTCTGACTTTGTTGTTTGTTAATAACTGTACAGCACTTTGGTCAACTGAGGTTGTTTTTAAATGTGCTCTATAAATAAACTTTGACTTGAATTCTTTCGCCAATCTTACCGTCTCATAACCCCCTTGAGTTTTGGGCTATTTTGTCCATTTTTGAATATTTTCCATTCTGCCATTTTTCATTTTTCATGTCATGTTGGTATCATTTTTTCAGCCCACCCTCACCTATATGACCTGATAATTATTCTTTCACTTTGACTCACTGGATCGACATTTGAACCCAAAATAAGAAGAAAAAAACTGAAAGTCTTATTTTGAAAATTAGGCTTTTTTAAAAAAATATATTTCAAAACACTCAGTACTCAGTGAAGAGTTTTAAATGTTAGTTACAAACAAAATATAAGAAATAAAATGAGGAGAACATCTAGTTTTCTATGTTTATCCTAAATATATTTGACCTTATCTCTGGTTTTACTTGGTCTATCATCATCAAACAAAAACTGGCATGAAGTTTAAAGTCAGAACTTTAGAGGGAAGCTGACAGCAGGAAACACACTGCTGAAGGTTTTATGTTGTGACGTCATGAAGAAGTGATGCACCGACGCTTTCGTGGGTTAAAAAAAACGTGACTTGTGGGCTGATTGGTGCAGCACAGCGAAGCCTCAGTCCAATCTGTATTAAAAGTGAATTTGTGGGATTAAAAGTGAGATTAAAGGTGGCTCTGTGTCCCCTTTTTCAGCTCTGATGTTCTTTGTTGGAACCAAAGAGCGTAAATATAGTTGAAAAGCATCTCTTACCATCGGAGCCACCTGCTGTAAGGTGGAGCTTCGTTTTGCAGGTGGATGGAAGAAGCTGGAGAGGGAAGAAAGAAGAATCAATATTTCTGTAGAATTTTAAAAAAAAAACGTGATTGAAAAAGGTACTAATGTGGAAAATCTAAACATTTAAACAGACTGGACAAAAGACTACCAGACAGGTCAGACTTAGATGATTATGTTTGTTTTTACAATTTCTTCCTATTAAACTTTGTATTTTTGGCGGAAAACAGACTTTTTCCAGTTCTGTGCTGCTGAGCTTTAAAATGCTGTGGTGTGATGCAGTACAATGGCGCCCTCTAGTGTATTTAGACGGTCAATGAAGTGTGAAAATGATCTCATTCCTCACTACACTAACAGGACAACTTGTTACTTTATCCAAGGATTTTGGGGGTTTAAGCAACATGGGAGGAGTTTATATACTTGGTTGGTATTTTATATGCGGATTTGAATCATTTTAGATCAACTAAAATAAATATTGCTCCACTAGGAGTCCTAGGAATATATAAGTACGAGGTTTAATTATTCACATTACAGACATACAGAAAACAGTAAAAAAAAATAATTAAATGGAAAGAATCCAAAATCAAATAAAAAGTTAAGAAGATGATTAATAGTCACCAGATGTGCACAGAAGAGCTTTCTATTAACCATTTAAAATCCATCAGCAGATGCAGATTATATTAAAGAAATGTGTTTTAGAAAAACCTTACGCAGATGGCGTCAAATATTCCAGCAATATCCACCAAGCATCAAGCAGATGTGCCAACTTTAGTAAATGTCAAACCAAAAACCAGAAACTCTTCTTCATACAAACCTCCAGCTGTATTGAGGTTCTTCTCTCAGGAGACCTGGACATGAAAACATTTAGCACAATTAGCACAAATCAAACACACATCCTCCAGAAAATAAACGTTTTAAAAACGTGTTAACAGAGAAAACTTTAGAAGATGAAGGAGCTGGAGTGATAGTTCCTTGTGGACTTCCTGTTTGAAGCATCACATTTGTCGTTACAGCCGCCGCCATCTTTGTTTTTTGAAAGTGGGAGAAACCATATTTGGACTGGAGAGGTGAGAGGACGGACTGGAAACGTACCAACTGGAAAAACTGAACAGCCGACTCCTTCAAGTGTCTTTTTCAGTCAGATTTTGTGACATTTCTAAATTAATAAAATGTAAAAATTAACTTCCATGAAGTAAAAACACACGGTGAAAGGGTCAAAGTTCAGAGACGAGAACATGACAAACACGGCTGTTTAGATGTGCACAGTGCCGTGGATATACATTGTTTATCATCTATTTTCTCCTAAATGGGATCATTATTTATCCAATTATCATCATATTGTCTTGAAGAAGACTTAAAACTAGAGATTGAGACCATAATGTTGCCATGAGATTTTTTTCTGAGGTAATAAATCAAGTGAGAAGTCGTCTCATTTTGTATTGAGATAAACAGGCCCGGACTTCTTTTGCAGCCACTGCTGGCGCCCCCTGCTGGACGTTTGAAAGAATGCAGGCTGAAGGCACTTCCTGGTTTGCTTCACTGCTCAGTTTGAGGTTACTAACTAAAGACTTTTTAAAGTGTTAGATGTCACCATTGCAGCTCAGAAGAACTGACTTTAACCTGTACAATTCATCAGATTAACAACGCAAACCTGCTCAAAACATGCTGATCCAAATGGAAAAAAAAGGTTATGCAGTATCAGTCAGCTCTCGGAGGATTTTCCCTGCGTAGGATGTGAGCTGTACCTGTTCACAATACCCTGTGCAAATATGCTTTGGAAGGATTACATGGAAAGGAATGATAGGTGCACCGGTGACGCAACAGCGTGAAAATGTCATCCTGAAAACGGAGGCCAGCTGACTGCGATACGGCGGCCGAGTGAAAGCAGGTGAGAGATAAGAGCCGGCGTGTCAGCAGGGAGAGAGCAGGCCTCGTAACAAGTGAGATAAGCTGATAAGGGCCGTTTGAAATGATGGCCCGGCCGGCTGAGGTTACACAGAGGTCGAATTACAGCCGACAGAAAGCTTTCTGCTGATCTGTTGTGCGAGGTGCTGCCGAACGTCGGAGCTCCGGTGTTTGGTTGTAACAGCTCAGAGCTGGATGTGGGCCGATCAAACAGCATCGAAGCAGAAGTTTGCAGAGCACACAGAGTCTTTTGGTGCAAGCTGTGCAGGACGAGCACACGATCTATTGAGCGAGGCCCACTTCCCTCCCCAGCACGGGTATTTCTGCAGCATCTGGAGACTCAAACTGGCAGGATGTTTACCTCTCTACCGCAAATAAAGTGTACACTGTACTTATTCACATTGGTGTCCCTCAGTGATGCATCAGAGCAGCTTTTAAAAATAAAATAAAATAAAAAAGTTGGGCAGCATGCAGTTTTATTTCCAGCAGATCTGACCTGCCCGTCTTTGGACTGAGAGGAAACTGGAGCATCCGGAGGGAACAAACACGGGGAATTCAACATCTCTCCATTTTCTGTTATAGTGTAAGAGCACTTATATAACTATATATAACTGCACTCATTTGTCTCTATAAAGGAATATTAATCATTTGGAGTTTGGGGCCATTTTGTCTGTTTTTAAATTGTTTTTAACCTGATAATTATCGTTTCTTTTTGACTTACTGGATCCACATTTTAAACCCAAAAAGAAACATAAAATCTGATCTGAAAATGTTGGTTACAAATATAATATATATATATATAAGAGGTAAAATGAGGAGAACGTCTAGTTCTGTATGTTTATCCTAAATATATTTGACCTTATCTCTGGTTTTACTTGGTCTATCATCATCAAACATGAAGTTTAAAGTCAGAACTTTAGAGGGAAGCTGACAGCAGGAAACACTGCTGAAGGGTTTATGTTGTGACGTCATGAAGAAGGTTCATAATAATGGTCAAAAAACACATTATTTTTCTCATACTATCTGAATTAAACGATCTGTTTTAGTGTCTGTCTCTTTAAAACTTTATAATCAATAAACACACGTCACTTTTTACAATCTGGGACCTTCAAATTTTCTTTTAACAGGACAAATGTTTTCGCTTTCAAGAGATCAACATTAGTTCACATAAACAGGATCCTGTTCCTGTATTTTTTCAGTCTGTTTTGTGACGGCTGGTGGTTTTAAGGTGTCTTTAGAAGACAACAAGTCTAAAATATTAATGTAATTTTAGTTTAAAATATAAGTTTCGACCAAATTTTGTTGAAAAAGACAAAAAAGTTAGAGGTTGTTTTTTATATTTCATCCAAGTTCCCATTTTAAAAAATACACATTTTCTAACATATTTTGCATTTTCACTTTTTTTTCCTACCAATTCATTTCAAACACTTAGAAAAATCACATTGTTGTCCATCTGTTTTACTAAAGTTTGTTCTTTTTTATGGAGGAATAAAAATCCATAAAGATAGAATCTCCCGCTGCAGCCAGCGAGTCGAACCGTGTGGAAACGTTGACAGGATGAAAGATTTAGAGCGTTGCAGGATCATTATTGTGTTTCTGTTTGTGCTTCTGAAACTCAGCCAACTGCTCATGTAACCAAACACTGAAGGGTCGAGGACGGCCAAGTCGCTTTCTGGAGTTCCCCAAGAAGTCCGGCTCCGAGTCTGTGGGGGTGACGTCACCGACTCTCTGTCCCGTCTGCAGCTACATTATCCTCCAGCTCATCTAAAAAATAAAACATGGCAGCTTGTGTTCAGAATGAGGCAGTGTCAGTTTAAAGATTGCTAAAAAAACAGCTTTAATTCCACTTACCAGCTGTTTCCAGAGCTTTCAGTCGCAGCTCACAGTCTTCATCAGCAGGAGGATTTTTCTGAAGCTCTGAAAGGGAAGTGAGGG
The DNA here is from genome assembly GCA_903364295.1 of Serranus cabrilla. Taxonomy (NCBI): domain Eukaryota; kingdom Metazoa; phylum Chordata; class Actinopteri; order Perciformes; family Serranidae; genus Serranus; species Serranus cabrilla. Next base: position 289,897 of record CAFUXE010000364.1, on the reverse strand, counting down.
GAAATAAAAAAGATCTGGTAATAGAGTTTTTAAATCGGATTAAATTTGTTTTCTCTTCTTGTTTGATTTAGGGACACGAGAAAAAAAATAGAAAAGGTTTTTCCAGAGTTTTTTTCCATCTGTGAAACAGGCAGAAAGATAAAAAGTTAAGTAGATAAAAAACATTTTTGTAAACTGTTTTAGCAGATTTTTCATTGATCATTTTTTAAATGTGTTTATTGTTATAATTATGTCACTTATTCAGGCCAGAAGAACTCAAAGTGCACCACGAACCCAAAGGACGAAAAAGCATGTATGGTTTCTTCAAAATCAGCCTTGTGGCCAAAATGGGTATTACAACAACAAACACCTGGAAAAATTAACCTGCGGGGAAAAAAATCACCTGCCATGTTTTTAAGTATGACAAAGTAAAAGCAAAAAAGAAAGAAGAGAAAACTGTTTATGTCAGGCTTTAAAAAAACTAAAATATTTTTCTAATTTTCAGGGCTTCTGTGCAGCTGAAAGCTTGAAAAAAGCTAATAAATGGATCTTTATGATTTAAGTCGACACCTGCACAGGTGGCTGGGAACTCACCACGCCTGCAAAAAAGAAAGGAAATCAGTAAACACACCAACAACAGCATGAAAACCACAACCTGCACCCACAGAGCTTCGTACACAAAGCTGCTGCAGTGATATCTGCTCTGTTGCCGGGCAGAACAGAGAGGATGTCCCACAAAAGCACGAGCACGGGAGTTTTTTCTTTTATTGGCAACGATCTTTATTATCTCTTCCAGTTTTGGATGTGAAAAGAGGCATTAATTTCACTTTAATTAAATATCTTTTTAATAAAGTAAAGCAAAAAAGTATTTACAAATTTTCAATTAAATTGTAATCAATGACTTGGGTTGGATAATTACAAGCACCTTCTGCCGGCTGAGGAGAGAAAAATATAAATACAGGGAAAAGACTGCCACTTTGTTTCAGAGGAGGGGGAGTTACATGGCATTACGTTAGCATTTTTCTTTGAAGGAAAACAAAAAAACAAACCATTCATATATTTACAGGACTCTCCTGAAATGCATTTCCACTCCTGGAAGCAGAAAAGGCCGCAGGATTCGTACTGTTAAACCTTTTTTTTTTTAAAGTCGTTAAAGTGGATTTTTGTCTGTATACTCTATCTTTTTAAAATCCGACGACAGGCTTTGCAGGAGGGTGCAGACGTGAGCGCCTCGCTCTCCCTTTTCTCAGTCCACAGTTTTGTTTTTGAAGCGCAGGGAACAAGTGAAACAGACACGTGGGAGGACGCGGCGGGGAAGCATCGCCAGCCCCCAGCAGCAAAATGGTCAATGTTCATCGCCCCGCTCCTCCGTCACACCGTCCTCGTAAAGTCCGAAACCCTCCACAACCGTTCAACTCCTGTCTGAAATGTCCGTTAGACAGCCACTCTTCTTTGTAGTTTTCTATTTTATTATAAAACGCACACTCCAACCATCCAACACCAGGAAAAAGGAACAAAAAGCTAGCCGTCTACACGAGCGCCTCGCGTAGATCAAACACCGCACATGTGACGCGAACACGCCGCCGCGCCGCCGTCACATGATAAAGGATGAAGTCATCAAAAATATAGATGTGAACAGCCTTTTAAAGTTTGTTTTCTTTAATATCTGTCATTAAGCAAAGTGTCTTGAATAGTGTTGCCGTGCCGAGGACAAGCCATTTGAAAACAGGAGATAAACTTAAAAAAAAATACTGAAGGAAAAACAGCATTATCTCCGACGGCGTCCTCTCTCTCTCTCTCTCTCTCTCTCGCTCTCTCTCGTATCTATTCTCTCTATTTCATTTCATTTATTTCAAAAAAGACATTCAGTTGC
>CAFUXE010000364.1:275612-286332 GCA_903364295.1 Serranus cabrilla | reverse complement strand
TTGCTGACTGGCAGATGCAGGTCATCAGAGCTCGGACGAACATGTTGGAGGAGGTCTGCTGCTCGTCCAGGTTGGCCTGCAGAGAGACGAGTTCATGAACAAACATGCAGGAAGAAAAGCACGAAAAGAAACATGTAATGACATTTGTGCAGCCATGATGGTGCATGCACCTGCTTATACTTAAATCTTAGGTCTTTACTTCATTTTTAAGGTAATTTTTGGGGATTTTTCAGCATAATTAGACAGTGACAGAGACAACAGGACCCGGATTCAAACCCGAGTCTGCTGCAGCAAGGGCTCAGCTTTAGTGTTATGTCCCACCAGGACGCCACAGGCCTTTATTTTTAATCACTTCTATGAAAGATCAGGAAGTCTTAAAAATAAGAAAATGTATTTCATGCTGTCATCAGACCAACACTAAAAAAAAAGGCTTTTTTCTGCTGCAAGAAAGTGCATTTTTGTCAGATTTATGTTAGTAGAACAGTCATGACTGGTAAAAAACAAGATAAAATGAGTGCAGATCATGTCACTGATATGCAGGTAAAATATAAGATTGTGAGCTTGAAACAGACATGACCGAAGCCCCTTTAAATTGGTACAAAAGAAGAAGATTCTGTATTAAGATGGGAGGAAAACAACAGAACTCCGACCTCGACCCAGTCAAAGATCCTCTGGTTGTCGGCCTTGTCCTGGATCAGTCTGTCCAGCTGTTTGCTCAGCTCCGCAGCGCTCAGCTCCTTCTTCTTCTCCTCCTCCTCCGACTCGTCGCCCAGCGTGAACTCCACATTCTGCTCAACACCAGGAGACAGAGACTCACATTCAGCTTCTACACAACCACGACTGAGACTCCAGTCTTCACACTGCTGAACTCAAAGCTTTCAGGATTCTAATGTTGCACTTTGTGAATGGTTATAATGAATCTAATCCTACAAACAACAGGCCTCCAATATATTCAATATTTAACAAAAACATCTGCGCTGAAAAACTGCCATATAATTATATATTTACATTATTTTTCCACTTTCACTGAGCTAAATCTTTTAAACTACATTACTATAAAATATTAATAATTTTTTCACAATTTTTAACCTTTAATCTTCTGGGAACCAAAGAAAAAAAATGACTTCCAATTAAATTTTTTTGTGATTTTCAACCTATTTAGGGTTAAGAACATTTCACAATTGAATCTTTTAAAATGATAATTTTTTATTATTCTATTATTATTTATAAGAATATATAACAATATATTATATTATAATATTATTATTTAAACTGTATTATTATCTAAAATTTTGCCACTTTGTTTACGTCAGTGTTATGGGAAAAAAATTAAATATTTTCTGCATACAAAAAAACCCACTCCCAAAAAATAATCTTGGTATTATTTTCAATATTTTTGTCTACAAATATTCAAGAATTTTCATAACTTTAACCCTTTAAATGCCTGCTGACATAAAACCACTGTTGTTATTCATGAAAAACAAACAACAATACCAAATTAGAATTACTACATTTTGCTACAGCATTTAAACCTTTAAAAATAATACATTTAAATAATAATCACACTTTGCCAAAATGATGGAAGCAGGACGAACTCTCACCTGTTCTGTCACAAACTTGTTGACGTCGACGTCCTCGGGGAGGAAGTCTTTCCACCGGAGACCAGCCTCCCTCCACATGGCGCCCGCCTTTTTATGGCTCTGATGAGAGAGAGGCAGAGTTGTTGCAGACACATTTACAGATTAAGAAGAATAACACAAAACGATCCAGATAAGAGATTGTAGTCGACTGCTCTCACCATTCCTTTGCAGAGTAAAGTGAGGATGTGGACCAGCAGGACTCCAGCTTGACCCAGAGGGATCAAAGGCTTCGAAATCTCCCTGCAGACAGATAAAAGGTCAGCACAGGTTAGACATCACACAGTTATCTTCTGCTGCACATTTCCCCTCCGAACATGCTGAGGGACGGACCTGAAAAGCTCTCCCATGGGGATGCCTCCCTCCAGGAGCATGGGGGTGATCAGCTCTGCCAGGTACAGCCACATGTGGGGGATGTCTATCGCCATGTCTTCAGCCACCTCCAGGATTTCCTGCAGCCTGAGGAAACACACGGTGCACAGTTCAAAGTTTACTCCAGGTTTAAAACGCTCAACAGATGGAAGAATAAGCAACGTGGCACCACAGGAACAAAAACACAAGGAAACAGATTTATTTTGGCTGAACATGTTAGTTCAAAGATGCCAGTTTCAGCAAATGCTTCCAAAATATACTTTTTTATTAACAACATTTTAAATCCTGCTGTTATAAATTATTATTATTCTTTATTTTAGTGAACTAATCTTCAAGCTCTGCACTTGGTCTCTGATTTATACATTTACTCACTACATGCAATTAACTGATGGATTTCTATGCACAATTATGTGCAGTTTTTGCATCAATTTATTTGTATATATTATTATAATTATTAACACAAATTACCAGGTAAAATTTTCTCTTCCCTCCTGTTTTGCTTCTTTTTTAAATTAATGTGAATGTGGCACTTATTCATATGAATGATAAATATATAAATAAAATTAATTTATAAATCCCTGGATTCAATAGTAATTAATTTATGTTTCCGGAAGACTTTTGCACATTCTGTACATATCTGTAGTCTCTGAGATTTGGGGAAAATAGTCATAATAATTAAGAGACTAAAGTCATAATTTCATGCTTAATATTCCAAGAAAAAATCTATCTACTCTGTATTCTGCTGTGCATTACAGTGTTGCTCTGCTGATAAGGTTGAACAGGAAAAACTGACTTAAACAGCCTCAGTAAAGGCGGTAATAATAGTAATTTCAAATTTATATACAAAAAATGTAGTTATTTTCATCCAAATTGGCTCGAATGTGTAAAAACCAGCAAAGTTGTATCATCAAAAAGCTCCACTGCTAAATAAAATGGACCATTTTTTGTTTTACGATACCTTTTACACATAAAATAAGAATAACTAAACCTCTTTTTCTCTCCACACTGACCCGCTGTAGTACTGCTGCTTTGAGAGGATGCTGTTCTTGATGAGCTGCTGCAGCAGGAGGCCCATGTGCTCCCTGGCGATGGTGCTGCGCTCCAACGTCGACTCCAGACCGTTTCGCACGAACACAAACAGCAGCTGAGGGCTGTTCATCTCCTGCACGCACTGCAGGGCCTCCTGATGGGACACACAGGAAACAACACAGGCAGGTGCTTTAGCTTTCCTGTTTGAATCAGAGCTGGTTTTGTTCCTGCTAACGAAACATTTCTCACTTCTACTCCTTCACAATAAAAGCATGCAACAAAAAAAACTACGCTGTGCCACAAGAAATGCACCAAACTGAGGATAAAACAAGATATTTTCATCACTTTTTGAGCAATAAAATATAGATTTGTACGTCTGTGGAAGGGAATTAAGGCTTTTTTTTTTATTTAGACGTGTATATAAGTGTGTACCTTCATGTCGTTGATGTGCAGGTACTCCTCGATGATGGCTGTCGACTTCTTGGTCAGCTCTTCCTCGGTCAAGGCGGGCTTGGTGGGGGTCGGGGCAGGTGGAGGGGTGGCGGCCGTCTCCCGCTTCACTGCTCACACAAAAAAACAAAAAATTCAATTAAATTCTAGGAATCTGAACGTATGTCAACCTTCGCTAATAAAGGACACGTTTTTCCTGTTGCAGAGCTTTTTCTGGGGAAGCATCGTTTGTTTACATGTCAAGGTTAATATTATTTTTAAAAAATAAGGAATTATTTTCTGCATACAAAAAAAATCCTCAACAGTTTCTCTTTCTAAAATTGCTAGAAAAAATAAAATGCATTATTTTCAATATCATTTTAACTATTATCTGTTCTGATTGTCAAAGCCAAATATTAATTTATTTTTCAGTTTTAGCCGTTTAACTGCCTGCTTACATAAAGCTGCTGTTGATTTTCATGAAAAACAAATAATTTTTTAAATTATTATTATTAAAATATTTTGCTATTATAGGAAAATTTAAAATTCAAAGACATTTTTCCTGTTTTTGGGGGAAAAGCACAGCAGGAAGAAGAAACTTTTGATGACATTACTTTAAAATAATGACTTTTTAAAGCATCTTAAAATAATGATTTAGTATTTTAAAATTATGTTCCGATTTTTTGATTTCCAAGAGATTTTTTTCTTAGCAAAGCAGAATATTCTGTTTTTTAAACATGCAGTTTCGTCCCCCGACCGTTCTCTTTGCTCCTGGCTCTCTCTCTGCTGCCTCTGTCGTCCGTCATGCTCGCCACTCTGCGGACGGGGTCGGCCGAGCCGCGCTGCTCTCTCTCCCGGCTCCGGTTCTCGTTCTCCCGGCTGAAGCTGCGCTTGGTGACCTGCAGTCGGTTCCTGTCGCGGTCGTCCCGCCGCTCGAATCGGTCGCCGCGGTCAGATCGGTCGAAGCGATCGCTGCGGTCTCGACTCGAGCTGTTTCTGCAGGAGGACGGAGAAAAGAGAGTCAAGCTCTGTCGGGTTCAACTCATGAGAGATTCTGTCGTGTTCCTCCTTCACCTCTGAGGGACTCGTCTGTCCGAGTCCAGAGAGGGGCCGGAGGACGCCGGCTGCTGTAAGGCTGAGAACCTGTTCAGAGTGCTGGTGGCTGGACGGCCGCCGGGCTCCGAGCCTGCAGGTGAAGAAAACACACGAGCACACGTTGAGTTTCAGCTCATAATACATATTTCCTGATGCATCATCACATCAGTTGGTGAAACTTACCAGATTCTGCAGGTTTGGCACTGGTGCCACCGCTGCTGCCCTTCCCCCAGCTCCCCCATGTGCCTTTACCTCCGGGGGCGAGCAGCTGATTGTTGAAGTCAAGAACAGGAGTCTGAAAGAACAAACGGCTTGTAACTACACACAGGATGTTACACTGTATGCACCACATGAACTCTGACTCTATTCCTCTCCTACCTTAGTGATTTTGCTAAGGCGAGACGTGTCGATGGGTCGGTTCTTGGAGATGGGCACCGTATTCCAGCCCTCGTCCTGGGGAGGAGCGCCTCGGCCCGGGGTGTGAGGGCCTCCGCGGCCCCCGGGACCCCCTCCACCCATCCTACCTCCGGGGCCTTCGGGCTTCTTGGAGATGAGGGCTTGCTGCACCTTCATGTGCTCCCTGTGCTCCTCCAGCTCGGCGTCTTTGTGGATCTGGTCGATGGTCTTGGGACCCTGGTCGCCTCGTCGGGGCACCCAGTTGTTCTGGGACGGGGAGGAGGGAGAGAGAGAGGATGAGTACGGAGCAGAGATGAGGGAGGACACGGACATATTTGCCTTTTCTTGAATTTTTGGATCGTAAAATAAAATGTCAATCAAAAGTTATGCACGTTTTGTGAAAGTTTGTAGTAGATTTGCATATTTAAAAGGATATGCAACAGGCTCGGTGACTTATTGTACTAAAATAGTTCATATCTGACAGATGATACAAAGACATCTAAGAGTGTTAATGCTGACAAATGGCAACACTGGATAGCGGATATTATGACAGTGCTGATCACTGGACAGACGAGAACAGAAAGAGTTCAAGAGACCGACATCCTAGTCACTCTTCCCCTCAGCCTTTGCCTAGAAAGAAAAACCCATAGTGTGTGTTTTTCACTGTTAAATTGGGCCAATGTGCTGACTTGGAGAAGCTGACTTTGGCTTGTAAAAACACTGAAGACAGCAGGTTTTTGTAGCGCTGTGTGGGCGGGACGGGGAGCCGAACTACAGGACTGCAGCATTCCTTCAGAGGAATAAACCGGACTGACTTTACGGCACACATAAAAATGAACAGGAAATGTTTTGCAGGGCAGTTAAAGACGTTTTAAGTGAGACTAAAGGGGAACTGAATTTGTGTTGAAATGTCTGTCACCTCATGTCTTTATTTAGGGGTGTAACAAAATATTGATGCACTTGAATATCGCAGCACTCCTACTGTTTTGATTCTCATTGATTACTCATTGTTTACATGCAAAGTTTTGTTGTGCACTAAAAAGAAGTATACAGTCTGCTCTGCAAAAATAAATGCAAATGCAGATCCCACTGTTATGACGGCATGCAAAAGTAAATGTTTTGAGCAGCAGATTTCATGCATATGTTACCATTTCCTTAAAATTATATTTTAAAAACTGCAACATATCACAACACAGTCTCACACCTTCAATGACAAGCTGGTGACATGAGAAAATTACACTTTTAAGATCGGTTTTAAAAAAATTCTCCATGCAGGTTTTAAAGCCTGCAAACTCAAACTGTCATGGTGATTTTCTCAAAAAAAAGCATAAATAGCAGTACAAAATATAACAAAGAAAAAGCTAAAGATGATCCCGCAATAAGCCTTGAAGAACACCCTCAATCCTTTAGAGATGAGGGGAAATTGTGACATTTATTCGTTGTGCATTGCAAGTATTTTTAATGCTGCGATGCCTTGTTAAATTCTTTTGAACACTCTGAATGTGTGTTTATAATTTACCCATCGGAGGTCCAGCACATCCTGCAGCATGAAGCGGATCCTGGAGGTGGTCTTCCTCTCCTTGATGATCTTCTCCATCTGGTTGAAGTACTGGTCCATACGAGGCTGAGGACGACCACAACACATTTATAAGTCCACCTCCTACATAACACTGGTTTAATTGTTAAATTTAACCGTGTGTGTGTGTGTGTGTGTTGTACCTTGGCCTTCTCAAAGTCCAGGTCCTTGCCGATGGTGGACAGCAGTCTGCAGAGGCACTCCAGGGACTCCTCGTCGTGGTTCTTCAGCAGCTTGACAATGCAGTCATGCATGATGACCTCTGTGAGCATTTTAAGCTTGAACAGTTCGCCGATGAACTTGATGTTGCCCAGCGAGCGTCTCCTGGCTGTGTCTTTAGCGAACTGGAGCTCATCAGTGAGCCGCTGCTTCTCCTCCGCCTGACACAGAAACAATGCAGCATATATAGTCACCAAACACTCAAGTTAAACTACAAACATGGTTTATTTTGCAGCACCGTACCACGGAGGCAGCCTCCAGCTCTTTCTGCTTTCTCTCAAAGATCTCGTCGTCGTCTTTGTCTTTTTCAAACTCCTTCTGGCATCGATTTAGCAGCAGCTTGCGGAAATTCACAGTGACTCCCGGCTTATCTGTGGTTTGGACTTTAAGCTGGAAAGAGCAGAGAAAATGTGCGTTAAAAAAGAGCTAGAAAAAAGAAATCCCATCATTTAGATCCGTGGCTCAGACATGCAGCACTAACTTTAGTTTTAGTGCATCTATTAACCACAAGTGTTTCCTTGTTTAACTGTGTCACCCTATTAAAATAAATGTCTTTGGTCGTAGTACCTGCATCAAAAACTCATTTCCTGCTGCTCTAATTGTTGTCATGTTGGCATATGTGTGTAGAAACAGTGACATGATCACCGGCCAGAAACACGTCAGTTATAAAACAATTCCTTATCAAACACTTTGCTTTTATTAGCCCTGAGTGAGAAGGCTGATAAAAGCACTCACGGCGGTGATAAATGCAGCGATTCACTGCTGATAATCAATCAGTCTGACAGTAAACGGTTCAATCAGGGAATAATTATTGTCACAATTCATGTGGTTCTGTTATCCGCAATGCAGGACAAACACAGAAAAACACGGGATAGTAAGAGAAGCCAAAATCGGAAGAATTCATAAAAAAAGAGGAAGAAGAAGAAAGACAATGGGGTCTATCGTCTTAAGGTGGTTCGGTTTCAGGAGAACAAATGGAGAAATAGTTATTAATAATAATAATAATAATAATAATAATAAAAAAGGTAGCAGTGCCGCCATCACTTAAAACAGCAGCCAGTGTACAACAATGCAGCCAAGATCTTTAAAAAGACTTTTAAACATTATTTGTGGTACGTATAAACGACACATTACGGTAAGAGCATCTAAGAACTGACTTCAAAATAAAAGCATATAATAAGAACTAATTAATAATAATAAGAACTACATGCATAAAAAATAATAACTGAACCTGAAATCGCATTTAAAATGTGTGAATAACTAATTAAAATACATTTCAAAATAAAGCGTTTCCTTTAGATTTAAATTATAACCCCAATTCCAAAGAAGTTGGGATTTAAAATGTTTATAAAAAACAGAATGATTTGCATATCATCTTCAAACTACATTCAATTATATACAGTATAAAGATGATGACAAACTTTTTTTTGTGTCAGAGTATATTGTTGCATAGCCTTAAAAATTTTGAGATACTATTTATAAACCTTAACATCCAGCTGTAGTTGGTATTTACTAATCAAATATACAACTAAATAAAAAAAATAAGACTTGTATTATATTTAAGGAAGGTACATTTAGATACTCATAACAGACATTTTATCAAAAAGTGAGAATTTATACCCTTTTTTATACCTTTATACCCATAATGAATGTTGCATTATAGGTTTTTAAGCCTAAATGTTGCTTCAAGTCCATTTAAAGTGTGTTTTGTTAGCAGCCATGTCAGAGTTTAGTTGTTGTCTCCTGTTGTCTTTACTACAGAAACATATTAGGAGCCAAATAATTTAATTAAATCAGTCAATAATTACTGGTCTCGCAGGATTTCATGATGAGGAGTTCAAACAGAGATTTGGAAAAAAACAGCCAGAAAAACTCATTCTGACCGCTTTAAAATGCTTGATAGGAGAGTGAGAGCATGTGAAAAAGCAACATTATATATATACATTATAATGTTATGCTGTAATGGAAGAATTTTATGCTTTTTTCTGACAAGAAAAAATGAATGAGGAGCATTTTCTCCCTTTGACGAATAGATTATCAAGGAACTTTTTCCTGCAGGACGAATGACGCATTTCTTATCTTCAGAATTTCCTTTTCCACCTTTCCTCGAAAGAGGATTATGTGAAGGAAAAAAAAAAGAGGCTCACCTTGTGCAAATTCAAGCCTCATGCAGGCTCATGCCTTTTCTATCAACACCTCAATCACCAGACTAAACAAACAGGCTTTTTCAACACATATTTCCATACTGTGTGGCGTCACTTACCCCCATAAGGCAGCGGCACATGTTGGCGTAGGCCACCGAAAAGTCCGGCTCCGAGATGGCCTTCTCGAAGGTGAGATCTATGACTCCTTTCAATCTCTCCTCAGTGTCAATAGTCAGTTCCGTCACCTGTTTCATGAGCTGCTGAAACTTTTGGGGCGTCAGTTTGTTCAGGATGCTGCGAACGCGTTTGAACAGCTCCTGCGTCTGTTGGTCGGCGTCGACGTCGACGGGCTCCTCCGCCGCCGCCGCCGCCGGGCGGCTGCGAGGCTTCTTCACCGACGGCTTCCAGGCTTTCTCCGCCTTGTTCAGCTGCACGTCGTCGCTGAGCGACATGGTGGTGATGATCTTCCTCGGTTCTTTCCTCTGCATCTGCTGAGAGCGGCGAGGGCCGCCGACTCCGATGCCCATCCCGGGAGGCTGAGGAGGGACAGAGACACGGTTCAACTTCAACGTCTGCTAAAGAACGTTTACATTACATTAATAAATGTGACTTACTGGTCCTCTGCTTCCTCCTCCTCCTCCTCCTCCTCCTCCTCCCATGCCGGGCCGGCCAAGGTTGGCGAAGGAGGGCGTGAAGTCGGGGCCGCAGTTCATTCCTGGTAGGCGGCTCGGGTCCAGCTGACGCAGAGGCGTCTTATTGGCCTGAAAAGACAAACAGTATCTGAATTAATTTACAGTAAGTGTTTATTTCTAGGTGTAAGGCTGCCAGCTTAATGTCTTTTTGTGTGTACAGCCTCAGGGACATTATTTACATCCCATCAGTGATTCTGGTGAGTTATAACTCAGAGTACATGGGGACAGATTGTCTACAGAGAAAGTGTTTATTTATACATTATGATTTACTCATGATTTAGGAAAATAACAGATCTAAATGTGTAGGGATAAATATTGCTTTATTAAACATCTTTATGTTAGCCTTTAATATCTTATGCTATCCTAAGTGTCTTTGGTATTTGTTGCACTAATTACTGGCCTATTTTTCCCATTATTATCATCATTATCAAAACAGTAACTAATATAATAGAAAATATTATTTGTAATAATAATTTATATGATATTAGTTACTGTTTTTTTATTTTGTTATGTAGAAATCCTTTTAAATCATAAAAAATCCTAGAAATTCACAGACAGATCTGTATGTCTCTGGACAAATAATGCTGTATTTTAAATATATAAATATATATATATATATATATATATATTAACCTTTAATATCTTATGTTATCCTGACTGTCTTTTGTATTTGTTGCACTAATTCCTGATATTTTTTTCCCATTATTATCATCATTATTAAAACAGTAACTAATATAACAGAAAGTATTATTAATTATAATTTAAATAATAAAAAATCCTAGAAATTCACAGACAGATCTATATGTGTAGGGATAATTTAATATCTTAGGCTATCCTAAGCCTTTTTGGTATTTGTTTTACTAATTATTTGCCTATTTTCTCGTTGATTATTATCATTATATTTAGTAATTATTATATTACTATTACAGTAGGTGTTGTTTTTCAGTGTAAAAATGGCTTTTAATGAACTTTTTAAATTCTAAAGTGCATTTTGAACAACAAATGAAAGAGAAATTGCCATAATTTGTCTTCAGTGTGAGCGATGTTACCTTGTCGAGGACGACGTCGCTGATGGCCGGCAGACCTTCGGGCTTGTTCATGCTGGCTGAGATGAACTGGAAGCCCAGAAGA
>CAFUXE010000364.1:253468-264212 GCA_903364295.1 Serranus cabrilla | reverse complement strand
CAATGGGCAGACAGACTGCACCACGTAGCGGACCAGAGGGGGGAGTAGCCTGGACGATATTCTGGGATTGTTACTATGCAGTTAGCAGGAGCATTATAGGTCCTTAAAGGCCTAATCAGTTTCATATGTTCTGTATATTTTGTCTCTGAAAGTTCAGAGATGTTTCATCTTTAATGTCACAAATTCTATGTAGAAATTCAGCTTTTAAGGGACCAGAGTTTGGGACGTCTCACTGTCACATGATGGGTTATTAAGGGTCATGTGTCAAACCTCTGTGCCATGTGATCTGCAGAATGACCAATGTAACGTATCGTCCCACACAAACATGTAGGACATTATGTCCTGTGCAGTCAAACAAACATCTGGCGTAAGTTGCAACACATCACTGTCATACCACCAGCAGCCGGCTGCTGTGAAGAGAGTAACTTTTGACAGTATTTTTGAGACAAATGCTACAAACTTTTGTGGCATGCACAGCGTACAAAGTCTGTACACAACTGTGTCTGTGATGGTTAAATATGAGAAAAAACAAACAGTTCATATTTACTTTTTCCACGATATTTCAGCATAATCGCTCAGCAATCCCGGCCTTTTCACCCTGCCCTTATTCTCATTTTAAATCTAGAAATTAAATTAAAAAACGACTACAACATCAGTGACAAACAACTGTGTTCCTTAGAAATGTTTCAGTGCAACTAGTAGAGGCACATGTGCAGTAATCACAGTTAGCAATACTGCAACATATATGGCAGCTACATGCCAGGACCAGGCTTCAGGTGACTGAGGCTCCGTATCCAAACCCATCACTCTGTAACCTCAGTTAACCTGGCTTTCATTTCAAACACGCAGCAACTTGCTTTATGAATAAGTGCATTTCTTCACTTACTTAACAGGTCTTAGTCTCATTTCCTCCACACTCAAGTGCCCCATGTAACATGAGCATGCTAGGTATGAGCACTTTGAATCAGTTGCTGATTTTGAATAAAAAGAAAGACATTTTGTTGGAATATTCAACCAAGGTCGAGGGCAGCCAATAATTTAAAAAGGTATTTTGAAAGGCAGGAGTTTGTAGATCAAAACCCCTGAAACGGATAATACATTAAAATTATGTAGCTGATCCTTATAATCAAAGCAACCTACAATACGTGCATTGAATCAAGTCAATAAAAGGGAAAAATTGCAATCAAAATGTACTGAAATTTAGACAAAAACCTTGAATCCTTCACATTACACTGAAAGGGATTTCTCTTACAAAACTTATTGCATCCTCTGAACCTTGTGCAAATTTACTTACTTTAAATATAATGTGTCCATTCAACATAACAAAATTCAGAAACAGGAGAGACAGGAATATGGAAGAAGAGAGCTGACCTTTTGACCTTTCTAACATCAGCGTCGATGGTGATGAAAAGCACGAAATCACATTATGCAAAAGATGAAACTTGCAAAAACTAGTCAGGTTTAATTTCTTGTGCAACCACAAGAAACTGCAATAACAAGTTAAATTTAAAATTATTTGAACTCAACTCAGGCTCAAAGGATCAAACTATTCTATCTCAGCCACAATATACAAAGTTTGAGGACATGTTTTCTAAGTGATCTGTTCTTTCACTGACAAAGAAAGTTAAATATAAGCCAGTAACACTTACACAACCAACCTATTTTTGCCTGCTGAATTTCACACAAACCAACTATATTACGACAATAAACATCAATCTGAAAACACTAGACAGTCTGCAAACAATAGTTTATAGATTTAATGTAAATTTAGCCCACTTTTTTTTATTCCTAGTTGTATTTTTTACATGCATATGCAGATTGTGCAGACGTATTGTTAGAGTACCGTGTAAATCATGCAGGGCACATACTCTGATGTGCATGACATGCGAAGCCTAATAGGACGAATTGTGTGTTTACAGTCCTTTATTCAGGCCAGCGCATTCTATTGCTGATGAGCTACAGTTTAAACAAAGACAACACATAGTTCAGATGCCTGCTCACGGGGGGTCAGCAAGTTTGTTTTCAGAGCATCATCACTTCTTGTGATGTACCGACACTCGGTCTCCTCTAGAGGGAGCGACAACACACGGGATCACCGGCAAACATCTGTGGAGCTGCTGGGTTTTAGTGGTAGATGGAGGATAACAGCTTGGTTTGAATAAAGGAAAGTAAAAAGGTGTATTTATTATGGTAGCTGCATTATTTTTGTGCATAACTGTAACATAATATAGTGATTATTCTATGATGCAGATGTTTTTTATGCCGACGTGCTTTTCCTCATGTGCACATTTAACTCAACCTGCTTTGACTACGACAGTCAGCATCTTTAAATATTTTCCAGAAAGTAGCCACACCCCTCAGTGATAACATCTCACAGGCCATATGCTCCACTCAACAAAACAATCCTTCCTACCTGTGTGAATGCTAAATGTCATTGCACATTGAGAGAAAGCAGGTACAGTATTCTGAGTTCCTGATCTCTAACTTCTCATTTCATATCAAGTTGTCCTAAGCAACAGGAAGTGTCGCAACAACTGACAAGACTACTGGAGTTGACTTTGTTTGAGGCTGAAAGGAAGATAAGTGCTCTTCTGTAAACATTGATATGAGGAGAAACACAAAACAAACAAGAAGCTCGAACCACAATCAAAAGCTTCGGTGTCGGCCAAACTGGGACAGCAGATGAAATATTTAGATTACAGAAAATTGGAGATTCTGGCTACCAAAATTCCCGTTACTCTGTTGACCACTTTTGTTTTGTTTAAGTAAGAAATGTGTTTTGATATTACTACATCTTACTTAGATAATTGTTTTATAAATGCTCTCTAAAGCCATTTTCTCACAGGACAATGCGCTCGCTGCATGATAGAAAGGTCAACACTGAGAAATCAACACTCCAAGGAGCTCGCTGTGAATCCTCCAGACATTATCCTGCTTTATTCACACACAGACTTTCTGCTCAGGAGCTTGCAGGGGAAAGGCTGTTTCATGTCCAGTCTTACTGCTTCAGGTAATGTGTAGGTAAGTTCAGTGTCGCGCTGTATTTGTGAATGTGACTTCACTAAATCTGTACTTTAATGGGTCAGCGAGGGCTCGTGTGTCGGGTGTCTCTGTGTGTGTGAGTGGCTCAGGTGAGGCCCCAGGTAGAGCCTCTTACCATAAGTACCATATTCAGCCGGACTGGTGCCTGGGTAGAAGCCGGGGGTGCCTGCTTGGACTGGGTATTGCTGGGGGGTGGTCACGTAGGTTGCTGGCCGGTACTAAGGAGACAAGGAAGATATCATTAGATACAGTTTGAAAAGCAATAAAATTAATCTGTGGATCGTCCTCTGTGCAGCCTATAGGTGTTAGAAAAGTTAATATACAGGACGGTAAATGGACTCTTATTCCTTTTGGTGCAGACTGACCCATAGTGAGGGCGTTCAGTGTTTGCATTTTAAAATAATAGACAACTAAGCTTTCCAGTACAGTGTAATTTTGTATTATTATTGTGTTTTATTTTAACTATATTTTGTGGATCCTTTTTTCTCTGTTTTGTTGATTTCTGTGATCTGTTCAGTATTGTTTCTGCTTGTTTTGCTCCTTTTTGACTTTGTTTTACTGTTGTTGAATGTGCATATCAATGTACTATTTTCTGCCAGTCACTTTGTCCTGTAAACATTAAAAGAATACAAATCTTATGACCATATTAAAAGCAATAGAATTCAAGGAGTGCAAATATAGGTTTGCACAATGACATACTTTTCCTTGTTTTCACAATACACGTCTTGAAGGCAACAAACAACATTTTGTGAATAAAATGTTAACAGAATTGATCCAAATACAACAAAAGCTATCTATTAAAGAGATCATATGAGGAAAAATTTGGCACGGCTACAATAAAAAAGAGGATTTGGCAGCATCACTGTTTCAACACCCAGTCTCCGCCCCCTACCTGTCCAGGTATGAAGTAGGCGGGTCCCTGTGGCGAGCTGGGGAAGGGCAACTGTTGCCCGGGGATCATCATCATTTGGGAGCCAGGGCCCGGCTGGTAGACGTGTGTGGGCGTCACAGGCCGAGGGCCGCTGCTGGGAGGGACGCCCCGAGGCCCGCTGCTGGGAGGCAGGCTGGCCCTGTTGGTGTAGTAGGGCTGCAGGGGAGGATGGAGGGCGAGACAGAGGAGTAGGAAGGAGGTGACAGACAAAAAACGTAAGATGAAGAGAGATTGAGAGGACGAGGAAAATATGTAGATGATAATGGGAAAGAAAGGAGGAATCCCAAGAGAAATAGGATGGAAAAATGGGTCAGGGAGAGAAAGACAAATAAGGGAATTATGAGTTATCTTTTTGAGACCTCCACCATAAAAACATCCCCCTAGCCCTCTTATGATTTTATCTCTTGGACCAAGTGGCGCTAGCTTGTCCAACCTAATAGCCAGGCTCATAGTTTGTCCATGAATCTATGGCAAGACTCCAACTGGAAACATATTGGCCCTGCCTGCCAGGAGAGATAAAGCAGCTAATGCTGGTTCATTCAGAGCCTCCTCATTGACATTCTGCTGCTGGCCTGGGAGCTAACCACCGCAGCCAGCAAAATGACACCGAGCCAACAAAGCACAACACTGCCAAATATTAGACGCACACATATGCACTCCTCAAGATGGTGAGAAAAAAAAAGGGGAAGGGGGAAAACTGGAAGAAAAGAGGAAATTGAGTTACCTGTAGCGACCTGAAGCTTCCCTTCAGCAGCACAAGCACAGATCACACACAGAGACACAGCAAAAGGAGGGTGGGAAGAGAAGGGTTGAGAAAAAGAGAGCACCACAATCAGTTAGAGCAAAGCACCCAGAAGCTGTCCGCTCTGAGCCAAGCCGTGAATTAACAAGCAGCATGCAGAGAATATCGGAGCAGTGAATTTAAATAAACTACATCTAGTTACTCCTGAACAAGACCGACAGCTAGAACTACAAGACGGGCATTGATCACCTAATGTTTCCTTGTTTATTCTTATATCAAAGGGCTCACTCACCGTGTTTCCATTCACATATTTTAAGCACTCATCTGTGCAAAAAAGTTGTAATAGTCTCTAAATTAGATATTAAAAAGCATTTGCTGCAGTAGTTTGAGTGATCTGCTGTTTCTGTTGTTGACATGAAAAAACAATCAACTTGCCAGATGAACCAAATTCCTGAAATCCTCTCTCTGTTTTTCCATACATGAGTTGGATGGCCAAGGCCATTTGTTTTGTTTTTGTCCGGTTGGCGACCTTTTCTCCTTTTACTTTGTTTACTGGCAGATTATAGGAATGCTTTGCCTATAGTGCCAATTTGCTGTTGCCTAGTTTTTTTGGATCCAAAGCAGTTGATGCCAACATGGCCTAATTAATGTATTTCTAATGTTTGTTTGATAATTGAATGGAAACACGACTCGTGAATCTGAATCTATGAGTGTTAGTCAACAAATAACTGACTAACAATCTCACATTTCAAACGTTTGCTTAAAATTCACTTAAAACTGAATGCCAGCATGGCAACTTTCTCAAAACATCATCTTCACAAAGGACATTCTTACATTTAGCTACATCTGTAATTCACTGAAGCACTTAAATGCATTTCCAAATCCAGTAGGTGAAAAATAAAATGAAAATACCTCTTCTGAAAGAGTTTAATGCATGTTAAATCATTGGTATTGGTAGCAAAGAAAGTATCAGGTACAATCCACAACTTCTGCTAACAGAAACCCAAATAAGAGTCCAATTGAGTCGTGGAAATGTGGCAAAACACAGGGTAAGAAAGCCCCAAAAAAAACCCTCACGTTAGTCAGCTGTGCTGTTAGTACCTGTTGGTGTATAGGTCGGGGCCCTGGGGCAAACTAGAGGAGGAGAGGCAGACAGGACAGAGGTTAAAGACAAAAGCACAAGATGCATGCATCACTCTCCACTGACAGGCTTCTTCCAGTTCTGCACCTTTACAACTGCACTCAAAGCAAACTGTCACACGGTGGTTCAGACAGTCGGAAAACAGTGGAAATCCACTTTCCAACACTGACACAGGAAGCTTCTTAGATTAATGAAACTGACAGCCATGTCCACCTGCCATAGGAACTACTACTTAAATGTGTTTATCTACACTGATTTTTATTGCTTTTACTTAAATTTTAATCTAAATGTGTTTCTCTATGTTGATTTTATTGCTTTTATACTTTATGTTTTCCATGTTTCATGTAAAGCACTTTGAATGCCCTGATGTTGAATTGTGCTATACAATTAATAAACTTGCCTTACTTTTCCTTAATTGGTAGGAAAATTATGTTGCGCAAAACAAAACCATTACTATATTTATAATACAGTAAAGATATTTTATTTTGTGAGTCATTAAAACAATTTAAAAAATACAGAATTAACCATAACATTTCAGTCGACGTAACAGGAAATACAGTGAAAAATAAAATTGAGAAAACGACCTGTTGCTTTATTGGTTGAGCTGTAATAGATTACAGCAAATGAACCTGGATTTGCTTGAACCTTCTCCAGTCATTCAGAAACATTGGGCAGTAAAAGAGTTTAAATCAAGTAGCTGGAGGGGGGTAATAGCGGGTGTAAACTATCATTAGCATGTTGGATGTGTATTTTAATATACAATGGTGGAACAATGCATTGTCTTTATACACAACTCTCTCTGTGTTGCAGCCGACTGAAACTGACCAAACCGGCAACTGTCATGCAAATCAGCCTGTTGTGCTAAATGCTGCTAACAGCGCGAAGCTAACTTTGATTCCGCATTACATGCATCAGTGTACATGTGTTTCGGTGTGCACTGGGCCGCGACGGTTTGGCAGGAAAACACAAACCATTACAGCCCGATTTGTTGAGGTCAGTTTAAGCATGTTGCGCACTAAGCAAAGGTGCTGTGTGAGGTAGAGAACAAAAGACCGGCAGTCAAAATGATGCAGAACTGGTGAGAAGTAGGCAGACAGACATGCAGGCATTCTGATAAATTCACAGCTAGCAGCAATTATTCCAAACTTGGATGACAAAGTGATATTTGCAGTGGGAAGAAAAGACTTTCCCAACTTTTTTAATCCTGATTTGTTTATCTGTTAATCATCTGAGAAAAGTGAGGGTAAGGAAATATACAAAACAAACGTATAACTCATTATAACTCATAAAAAAAATAGCATTTTAGATGACTGTTTTAATATCTGGACTCATGTGAGCTGTGAGCAGTGAGCAGGCCTACCTGTCGGGGCTGTGGTGTTGGGTTCATTTGTGGAGGCGGTGGGGTGGCAAACACAACAGAAGGGGGCTGCCCGGGGGGGAATGAGGGCTGCAAGAAACAGGAAGTGATATCAACAGTAAAAAAAAAAAAAGTGGGAAGCAAGAGGAACAGAGAGTAACAAGGCAGGGATGAACAGTGGACCAGCGGTCAACAAGTGCATAGGTACTCAGGCGGATATTTGTGGTCACATTATTCTGCTTTCATACAATATCAGCATCTTTTCATATTTAAGTTAATGCGGAGCAGAAGGGCGAAGAACTCTGTTCTCCTGAATACACAATAAGCAGAAGGGGAAAATATCTGAATTTGATTAAACTCTTATTTTAAATAAGTCCACGGGGTGTCTACCACAAGATTTTGTAGCCCTGGTTAAGATGAAGAAGCTGCAGGTTACTCTGGTAGCTGACGATGTGATGGCACGACTGCAAATGAACATAGCAGCAAAACATAGTCGTGGTCATTTCTGACACCATCACAAATCACTACGGAGCACAACGGCTGCGTTGTGGAGCGATCGGCTGCATGGCTGACAGTTGTACCAAAGAACGGCTTGCGGCTGCTGCAGCCATTCTCCACCAGAGAGAGTACATTGTTGTGCGATCTGCTTTTCATTACGTGCACACAGACGCTGCCACGACAGCTCTTTTTCTTTGAAAAACAAAGTGGAATCAAGCAACATGTCTGAAAAGACCCAATGCAGGAGCCGGGTTCCTTACCTGTGAAAGGCCGGGGGAGGGGGCAGGGTGGGGGGTGGAGGGGGGTCCTGTTATAGGCTGTGGTGCTTTATTCATTTCATGGAGTTCTGCATGGGGAGGCGGATGTGGACCTGTGTACATATCTGACGAATGAGAGATCACAGGGTTAAATAGATCAATAGATAGATGAAGTTAGTGTCACATTCAGTGCCACAATGTGTAGCAGAAAGAATACAGTGAATTTAGCTGGAAGATAAACCCTCCTGTTAAGAGTCACAGCTCATTTCTTTACTTACATTTAAGAATCTTTTAAGGTCCCAAGTGTGGTTACACTGAGGAACGGTTTTTCCTAAAAGACAGACAGAAAAAGAAACCTTGTCAAGAATGAGGATGTATCTGAAAATAGCATTTATTACAAATACTTTACAGCAGAGTTAGTATAAAGGCAAACTTGAAATTGAGAAGAGCATATAAAAGATGTTTGATGAGTTTTGAAGTCCACAAAGCCACAGTCCAATAGACCATTTCACAACATAAACATTCCCAATGTGTCCCAGTTTATTTCCTGTTCCAGTGAATGTGAATGACATCAGCTGACCGGAAGTTTATATGGACCGAGGCTGTTGCCCAGCACAATGTTTTTCAAGGTAAGGGGTCCTTGAAAACTTTGTGTATCTTCCTTCACAACAAAAACAGTCAACATCAGAGTGTAATGAATGATTAACAAAAGAAGTCAACTATTTTTTGTCCATTTTTGTTTCATAAACTTGAATCAAGATTTAACGAGACAATTAACTTTTGTCTTTGTTGAAATTTGTTGTAAAGTAAAGTTGTAAACTGTTGTTAACTGTAATAAACTAAACATTTTGTATTGGGGAGATTGACTGAAGTAGATTTCATTGCCCAACAGCATAAGGGAAAAAAGCATTAACGCTAAACTGTATTAAACACTAAATACAACTGCCTAGCCACCATCACATATTGTACTGGAGTGTGTCAATGCTGCCATGGTACTAAAACAGCGACACAAAAAGCTCGAGCTTCGCTTAAATCAACTAACTTCCCTTCACTGTGGAGAACTACAGCTTAAATAAAGCCTCCAAGTCAGAAAACGGGGTTCAACATGCCTTTAGTACAATCAGCTGATTATTTATCCACTGCAATTTCATTATAAGAATATATAGATTTAAATTTCCCATTATTGGATGATAGTTTATCAGTACCAATACATATTATGCAATATGTAAGGTAACATGAGGCTGAAACTACAGTAAGTGGAGACTCTCGTACAGCAACACTATTTTTAGAGTTGTGTAGTGTAGATTTATACTGTATGTTTGGAGCAGGTGTAGAAACTTGCACTGTTACTAATTGATAATAACAGCCATGAAACTGTGATTAATATGGGGGGGGTGTCCTGACAATATGAGCCATTTAATGAGGCCACTGCGAGCACAACACCAACACAATGTACTGGATCAAATCAATAAACGAACCCTATAGTGTTTGGCAGTGTTTGTCCAATTGGCTGTAAATAGATGGACATTTTTGTACGCATTACAGTCAACCCAGTGACCGAAAGTTCATTTCATGATTCCAGTTTAATCACCCTCCTTCAGTTATATGGTCCTTGCAATAGTGACACATTTGGTATTTATAGCTGAAGCCTACATTATCTCTGTCACGGACACACACACACACACACACGCTTTCCCCTGACACACTCACTCACGCACACGCACCACAGAAGCAGCAGTGTAAAAAGCCTGAGTCATGATGACTCTGGGTGTTTTTTTCTTCTTTCTTTTTTCAAAGAAGAGGAAATCACGCTGCAGAAATGGTTGTAATCACCACTGTTACCATGACTTTGTCCACACACAAACAAAAGAAGACAAAAAGATAATGGATTTTTACTGAGCGAGGGGTTTCCATTCAGCCAGATGAAATCCCAGAAGGTGGGCTCATCCCCAGAATACTGGAGCCTTGGAGCTTGGAGAACAGCAGCAATATAAGTTGGGGTTAGAAAGCACTGTAGTGGGATGTCAGGAGCAGCTGAATGGCTCATCCACAGACAGAAAGATTGCAGGAATAGCTGGGAGATGAAGCGCTGAGTAAACAACCTCACAGCTAAAAGAGGGTCTCAGACTAACAAGGCTTTACTCCTCTCACTGGGGGACACACTAATAAAAACCTTTAGGGGTTTGGGGAATGCTCTGCCCTTAAGTAGTTAGACGTGGCCTGCTTCTTAAACAACTACTGGGCGAGTGACACACACCACACTGGTTGGTCTGCACAATTTATAAAAACGAGTAATCAATACAAGACCTGGAAACAAGCAGCAAAGAGGGGTGCACCGGGCGGCCCTCGTTTTATCAGGACTCTGTGTTTTAGAGGAGCCGTGTGAGCCAACGCAAGGCACTCCCACCTCACTCCACCCCCTAATCACACACAGTTTAGTCATTTGAGCTGGTCTGACATGCAGCACTGTGGGGATCCAGCAACCAGCACCACTGCTCGTGAAACATGCTCCTTCAACTGTTGCATAAGCCTCTGCATGTACTCCCATGACCCGCCAAGGAGGAGAGAGGGAGAACATTTGCTAAAGTTTGCTCGAGAAGTTGGCTGCCATGTCGCCTATAGAGGGTGTATCCACTGTGAGTTTACCACTGTCTAACTAAGGCCTAGACTCACCGGACCAAAAGAAACTGTTTTTAGATAAATGCTTTCTGAAAACCGGCTTTTCTTAATACTATCTAGGCCAAGGACGAAGCAAACTATGCAGCCTTCTGTAAAG
>CAFUXE010000364.1:240060-253414 GCA_903364295.1 Serranus cabrilla | reverse complement strand
CACAATATGCATGGTACGTGGCTACTTATCAGCACTACTAATAATATACATACACACTCAGCTTCTTCTGGAAACCCTATAGCTTCTTACTTGTGCTTACAGTTACTCCTCTGTTTTACAGTTGACTGTAATGACAGTCTGTACCTTCCACAGTGCCAACTGTGTTGGCTGTGGCAGTAACAGTTTGTGACACAAAAAGCTCCAGTGGTGGCAGGCTTCACTTAAGTTTCTGCTGTGGAGAACTTAAGCTTAAATTTAGCCATCAAGCCAGAAAATGGGGTGCAACATGCTGAGTTTTTGGTTTGCTCTTTGGAGGCAGAACGACACATTTTGAACAAATTAGGCCGACATTCAACTTCACTGACCTCAGCAGAAGGGAGCCAGAGTTATCCACACTAGCAGTTAGATTTCTGCAGTATCATGCTGCTTCTTAAAGAATTAAAGCATTTTAATGATTTAATATTGCACTTACATACAGCATCTGACATAATCCCTGTATGGTAAATGCCCACATCATTTAACATCGCACATCCAGTTTGTAATGCAAGCTTAAAGTTAGAAATTTGAAGTTCATTGACAAGGGATTGAGTTTTTAAAATCTTCAACCAACTCTTGGCCTTTTTTACTTAAATACTTAATAAAAAAATAGGGACTGCAAACAGCAAAACGCAAACCAGAAGATTCTGCATGTGCATTGATGCATTTCTATTGCATGAAAACAAGCATCTATTCCAGGGACAATGGCAAAGCCAATTAAGTTGTTTGGCTGTAGGATGAAACGTTTGACTAACGCATCAACATTAATTAACATCAAGTTCAAGGTAGCAAACTGTAATACTCACGAATACTTCATCTAATAAATACGTCACATTTCATCATTAAGTTGACACATAACAGCATAGTATCTGAATAACTTCAATATATGGTGACTAAAAATGGCAACCATGTTCTCACTTCCTGAAATCAAAAGCTGCTGACAACCTTTTTTTAAAAAGACGACATCACCAGAGGGTTTTTTCCCACTTTGGAGGCTCCCGTCTGAGACACAGAAGACACTGTAGCACCATTTTCACAGGCTGACTCGTAATCCTTGTGACAAGTAATCCTAATGTGTGAAATAAGCAAACACGGTCATTTGACATAAAGCTATAGCTGCAGCATTCCATTCACATTTCCAACCATTTAGTATCAGCAGCAAGCACTTAACAGCAAACGTGACTTCAATCAGACATTTCAAGTTGCGTAGGATGTACAGAGAGTCAAAGTTTAGCTCCAGTGACACAGCATCACACCAGCCCCCCTATGTTCCTCTGGTTAACTAACATTCTGCCAAAACCCACACATGTGCAGCCTCCAGGCTTTCAAATTTCACAACAGGAAGCTCAGTAGTGTCCTTACGTCAGGCAAACAGGGACAGCCTGGCTCTGAATGAGCATGTATTTGTCCTGTGCTTGCCTTTCTGCAATTAGAT
Source organism: Serranus cabrilla (assembly GCA_903364295.1). NCBI lineage: Eukaryota > Metazoa > Chordata > Actinopteri > Perciformes > Serranidae > Serranus > Serranus cabrilla. Next base: position 251,943 of record CAFUXE010000364.1, on the reverse strand, counting down.
TCATTCATTCCTATTAAAGCATGTCTGAGATCAATGCATATAATTAGCAAAATTGAATAATGGTAAACAAAGATGCCTGTCTCTATGTACACAAAGATATGCAATAAAAGCATCTGTCTAGGTTTGCTATATGGTGCCCCTTTGCCATGCATAGCATAGGAAACTGCATCCATTTTGGACCCACATTCTCAGCTAAGGTCACATGTCTGCAGTCCTCAACATCAGCCTCATGCCTGCCGCAGCAAGCAGGGTGAAGTGATCGCCAAACATAACAAACCAGCGATGTCGCTATCAAAACCACAAATCTGATATACTGTCAGTGTCAGAAAATAGCTGTAACGCTCATAACAAGCTAGCGATTTACTGGTAAAACGCCGGTATTTCGTCTGCCAAAACTGTGGGACACTTTTGCTCTGACACAGGGGCGTGTCTGGCTGTCTACTCACAAACACGCAACGTACGACACAGACAGTTACTTACATGAGGTTGTTATAAACACACACCTAACACTCGGCCATGCCAAAACACCTACAAATATGGTTGCGAAGACGTGCAGCTGTATGTTGTGCTGTTAGCAATGTTGCTAACTTTCCTAGGCCCAATCTGGATTTACCACGTGGTTTCTCCTGCTATTGGCGCGATGCACACCCCAGCTACCGGCTTCATGCCAGCCACACCTCAGCCGATATCGGCTATGACATCCACCTACCGTACCTCATGCAAAGCATAAACCACACCATAGTAAACAAACGACGTTTTGAATAGTCCACAATGAAGACAGACGTGACGATTTCTTGTCAATGAATGGGAATACTAACCTAGATAACATTCAAGCTAGGTAGGTGGCTACCGGTTATTAGCTCGTATATTCGTATCCAATAGCTCAATATGGTACTCACATTCAGTTACTATGCTCGAAATCCTATGCAAGCTAGGTACACACACAGCAGGAGTGCTGTCAGTGGTGTCGTGACGACTAACGTTACTGTAACTAGCCAGAATGAGTCAGACACCTCCGTTTCACTTCACAGCCACACATCGCCCAGTTTAACAGCAGCATCATCACCACCACCACCACCACCGGGGCAGCCTTCGTATACATTGATGCAATAACATAGGATCCAATATTTACAAGGTCCCAAGCTAGCATAACTTCCATCCCATTACAGAAGATAACATGAAAACACAGCGACCTGTCAGTCAACTCAACAGGGCCTTAATGAAGGTGTCACAGGCTATACGGTTCAAAACAAATGTCCTGTCAAAGCTCCTTTACCCTCCATCATCGCTATCTCACAATTCCTTTAAGCATGTCAGAACTGGCACTAAATATTTACAAATATATACTGTCAGGTATTTGTATTGACTGGGTAACTACTGGAGTGAGGTGGGACTGTTCACAATCAGATATTTTTTACTTTACCGCCTAACATTAATGGTTTCATATTGCTGGCACTAACGTTACATCGCCATCACATGGTTTCAGGCATCATATTAACAGTATGCATGCTATTTACAATCACAACTGTCCACAGACGTATCTTTATATGCAACCAGAGTGACTCCATCACTTTCTGCTAGGAGGCAAAACACGACTTGGACACAACTGGACTGATTTAACCTCCTGCTACCTATATAGCCTACTGTCTGGCTAGCTAGCAAGCGGTTGGATAGCTAGCAGCATAAATCACGTTAACCGGCGAAAACAACAACATTGTGACGCGACAGTCCAAGTGTCTCGTATCAAATAGAATACATTACACACAATATAACAGGTTTCTAAACTTTGCTCGATTGAGGATCGGTCCCGGCTGTCTGTAGTAGTGTTAGCTCGCTAGCTGGACTAGCTAAAGTGAAGAAAGAACACCCACGTCGCATTAGCATGGAATGCTAGCATCAAGCTAGCTAGCTAATCCCTGAAAACACAGCATGAACACCAGTCAGCAGAAAGCACTGAAGAAAGTCCCCACAGATAGATGTATCTCCACACTAAAATACGAAACATGCACTCGACTGTACCTTCAGGGTCTCTATAACACAGCGACTTGACATTTATCTGAAATTTTAAGCATTTTAATAAACAATTTAGCTCAGGACCGTGGCGTTACCTTTCTCTCCTTGAGTCCGCAGAGCCGGACGGACGGAAAATCTTCCCGGAAGCCGGTAGCTAGGTAATTCCGGCAAAATCCCATCACGTGAAACTTTTCCAGTAATCACGTTCAGAGCTGTAGAGACTTTATTTATATTTATTTATATCTTTAGTGTTTGTGTTCAGTTTTGATAGTTTAATGTTTAATCGAGAGTTTATTTTTTTATTTAGTTTTAATATATATTATTGTTTTATTATTTGTTATTGTTTTTCTTTTCCTATATTTTTTTGGTGTTATTTTATTATTATTTTACTATTTAGTTATTGTTTTTCCTCTATTTTTATATTTATATATTAGGGATGGACCATTTTTAAGATGTGTTACTGTCTTTTAATGCACTGATTGGAGCTGGGGAGGAGAAACGGTATTTCATCTCTTCCTTTTTATGGAAATAAACAATGAAATGATAAAGTGAATCTTGAATCTTGACATTCAAACCTTGTTCTCAAAACAGAGCCAAATTCCCATTTTTCATGCAGATTAAATTTAGGTTTAATTTCACCTAATTCCAAGATGTATGCAATTTACTATTGTTACACTGTAATTAGTGTAAATAAATAGGTTTCATTATTATTGGTTAAATGATAGATGAATATGAGTATGATATGATATTGAGTATTTTTTTATCAACTGGAAGGTAGTTATCATTTTATTTATATATTTAAATAGATGCATTAACTTATTCCAGCTAACATGTAGCAGAAATCTCAAGAACAGGAAAAGAAAAATGCCAAAACTATTAGTTAATAGAACATTTTAAGCTTCAGCTGTAATTTCTTTCTGAGTATAAACATGTTTGTGTATGTACATAAGCTAATTTGCAAAATCACATAAAAGCAGTTTTTAAAATTAAAAGCTTTGATTTCCCCATTGATTGCACAATAAAAATACATGATTCAGCCCAATAAAAATAAGATTAAAGGCTTAAGATGGTTTATCAAAACCCAAAAGCAGTTTGTCTGATATTCCATGGACTGATATTCAACTCCTTGCTGGTGACTAAACAGCTCCTCCCTGTGGAGAATATGCAGCCTGCTTCATTTGAATGGCAGCACTTGTTAGTTTGAGTAAATATTAAGCCAGCCGTGACATACTTTGCCTCCAAATCAACATAACACAGTCATCACATTTCCACCATGTGGATCAGAGTTTTTATTTTCGAATCAACCTTTTACAGTACTGTAACAAAAACCAAAAACAAAATAAAAACAGAAGCAAAACTTGTTGACGAATACATACTTTTAAATGCTCTAATTACAAAAGATGGCTGAGGATGTAAGTAGTGGGAAAAATAACAACAACTGGACTGAGCAGTTGTTATTCATGTACTGATGACATATACAGGAGGATGATGAAGAGCTCACACTTTAAAACTGGCCCCAGGTCAATCAAACAGCTGATTCAGTACCAGTGGGAGATGTGGATCAAAATTAGGGCAATATGGAAATAATCTATGTAGAGAGGATGAGGTCCCAGTTTAACTTCCTTGTGTCATCCCAGTCCAATTACCAAGACCCATCCATTTTTTATGAGGGCTGGAGCTGGGCCACAAACAGTGAGAAGACACAGTGAAGGCGAAGGATAGGCCTGCCGTGCTCTTTTCAGCCATGCAGTAAACAACTAAATATAACAACTGCCAAGAGCCATGGAGGGCTACCCTTACACAGAGGGAGAACCAGTGAGAATGATTTCTGTTCTGCCGAACGGCCAGTTTAGGTTTCATAGTTGGGGTTCTTGCGGAGGATAACAAAGCCCTCCAGGATGGGGGTGACGGGGAGGTACTCCTCTGTGGCCAGCTCTGCCCTCTCTCCATGAGCCAGCAGCACCGGTGTGGTGTGAGTCTGGAAACCTGTGATGGCCTTTGGCTTGCCTGCCTGGCCCACGACGTCCACAGCCTGGAGAGGAAAAAAAAAAAATCACAGAAACAGACTTCAGTTAAACAGCCGTTTCTCCTTTCACCTCCAGATCACAATTCTGGGATTTTAGTTGCTGATAAAATTCCACAACTTCTAATCCTGTAATAACAGAATATTTATTTCAGTTGAAAAGTTAGCTAAAATTTTAGGAAATGCACTTATTAAGTTCCCTGGTGCAAATTAGAATCAGAATCAGAATCAGAAATACTTTGATAATCCCCAAGGGGAAATTGTTTAAATGATGATTTAGATGAAAAGGCTATGTAAGCCTATTTTTCACCAGCAAAACAAAAAGATAAGTCGGAAAAAAAGATTCTGAAAATCTGTAATGAGAAATAAAAATGACTTTGTATTCCAAAATAATAGTTATTACTTCTCAAAGTTATTAGGTATCTCCAATTAACGTATTAGTATCTCACAATAATTTGAATAATTAAGATAACTTATTATTATTATGAGACTTTAAGTTAAGAAGTGGGATTCTAAGTCATTATTGTGAGATTTTAAGTTATTCTTTTTTTCATACCAAATCATTATTTTGAGATATTTTTTTCCATCACATAAATTCCAAAGCAGGCTGATACCACAGACATATTCGTCTATTAAATATTAGAATATCAGCTAATTGGCTGCTGCATTAATCTTATTCTCAGCAAGAAAACAATTGTCCAAAAATGTCAAACCAAGAGTCACTGACGCTTGACTGACAGGAATATTTGTAGGAATTCTGCTATGCTATTTTTAGTAATTTTCCAAAACTTCACCTGTCCAACTCTGACAGACACTGGCAGTGGTCGAAGCTCCTCGTCGAAGGTGACCAGCATACGTGGCTGCATGGCTGCTACCAGTCCGTAGAGAATGTAGTGAGATTTCCCCAGGATTACTGTAAAACACACAGGCAGCACCAGGGGGGTTATTTACACACTAATGAACTACAACCATCCAATAATAAAACAGAAATAGACAGTGTTTAGTGTGTGGAAGCAGAGTGAAAGCAAAGGAGACAGGAGCAGAATAAACTAACTGTTTTTGACGTCAAGGAAGGAAACGAGCACGGTGAGCAGTCCAGCCACGGCGACCTGACTCATCAGCTGCCTGTCGCTATGGTAGGGACAGAGTGTCAGTGTGCCTTTGCCCAGGTGAGTCAGACCCTGCGGAGGCACAAAGAGCAGAGTCAATAATCACTTGTACAAACACACATTCCCAACAGATCACTTATGTCTGGGACAGAGTGCTTTTTGTGTTGCCACCCACCTGAGCCAGGCGCACCATGAAGAGATTGTTTGGGTCTTTGGCGTGGTACTGTGCCAGCTGTCGCAGCATGGCGGCCAGACGGGCGTTATTGGTGCCTGAGGAAATGGAAAAAATTAAAAGCCTGTTAAATATGTTTACAGTAACACTAGAGGCGCTCTAAGAGGAGGGAGGCACTGTGTGTCATTGAATGACAAGACACCTGCAAATATTCAGTGAATTCTAGTGAAAAACTTCAGTGGGCTGACAGCATCTTCCTGCAGTAGTAGTCAAAATATTATATATATTTTTACATCCTTTTTTAAAGAAGGGTTTTGATGAATATGTTCTTATTTGTAATTTAATGTCTTTTTTTTCCAAAATCAAATTAATGACTAAATAGATTATTTAATAATTAATTTAACCCCAAATAATAGTAAAAATAAATGTAGGCATTAACTGATAAAACATGACAGAAATGTTTGTTTATGTTTCTTTATTATTTATTTACCTTTTTATTAATTCCCCTATTTATTTATTACTGATTTTATGTTTAGTTTTCTCTTTAATTATACATCTCTTAATTTTTAAATTGAAATTTAAAATTTTTGCATGTATTTTGTATTGATAGATTTTTAAAATGTATTATTTTACATTTTCCCGCTTATTTATTTACCTAAAAAACGTTTTTATTTAATAAATATTATAAGCATTTCTACTTCATTATGCAAATGCGGAGGCTGCCTTTTAGCCACCAGGCTCACGACAGGAATGGCTACCTCCAGTCATCTTCCATAATAAAAATAAAAAAAAACAGGCTACTGCACATTAAAAACCTAAAGTAAAAAACACACAGTTTTCCCATGTAATGCCTTTAACCAGACTTACCACTGCCCACCATGCCCATGGCGAAGATGGAGTTGTGGGAGACCTCAGGGTCGGCATCGTGGGAAAACTTGCTGAGGGTGTCCAAGATATTCAAACGAGGGTTGGACACGGAAATAAGAGCGAGGGCTAGGGGTACTGCTCGCCTCAGGGTGGGCTCTCCATAACGCAGCTACAGAGAAAATGGGAGAATTTAAGACAGTGTAAATGCAAGAAAAAAAACAGATGATCAAACATATGGCTCAAATTATTGTAATTGCCACCATTAAGCCGTCACACCGCAGCAAGTACACACAGATGATGTTACTCCGATACTTTAAGGATATCAAAGTGAGAAAGAACAGGCAGATGATATCAGAATATAGAGAGACATGAAGCTATATGGACCAGGATCAAAAGTACAGATGATGTAATGTGGATCAAAAGAATGGAGAAAAAAGGGGCAGATGGTGAGGTCTGAAAATATGAAAGGCAAGACAACCAGACAAAAGATCTCTTTGAACAGACTCAGAGGACTGAGAGATAAAAAAGGAAAGGAAAGGAAAGAGAGGTGGTGAGATGGGGAAACAATAACGTATTCAGTCGAGGTAAAGGAAAATAAAACAGAGAGCAATGCTACTAACCAGATGTCCAAATGTCCGCAGTGCCATTTCAGAACCGATCTCCTCCCCCATCGCAATCAGGGCAATACCAAGAACAGCAACACCCTGACAGAAACAACAATGTTTTCTCTATTTAGCTGAACACAAAACTTCACAAGCATTCATAATGTTACAGATGACAGAACCACTCAAAAGAGATGAGATACTACCAAATAATTTATGTTTTTACGTACCTGGTGGGAGCCCATGTCAGCAGAAGTCTCTTTCTTATCTTTGTCCTTCTTATCCTTCTTGTCCTTGTCCTCCTCTTTCTCCTTCTCCTTGGCTTCATAATGCTCGCTGCAGATATGGAGAAGCTGCTGCACCTTCAGCACATTACCAGAACCTGAGAGGAAGGCAAATGATTACAGTGAGTTAAAAATAAAAATCATCAGGAAGTCCCTGCAAGGAAGTGAAGAAATGCAAAGATGGAATGATTTATTTCTGCTAAGGATGCACGAATTCATGAGTCCTGGCAGATATTTATCCTGTTGACTGCCATCAACATATCAGAATAAATACATATATCAGGCAATATTCACTAATTGCAGTTGCCAATGTTTATCTGTTGTGCTGAATCAATTCTGCAATGGCTAAATGTTGTTTTGAGTATTTGCAGTCTCATTCAAACGATAGTCGTTCATTTATGCTGCTGGCCTAATAAAAAAAAAAGGTTATATTAAAGTTTGCTCCATATGTTAAGGGTTGCATTTGTGCTTGTTCAAAGACAGTGTAATGAAATGCTGAATAATGAAGATTACTTTGTTTCAGCAACAGCAACATTGGCCATCAGTGAAATTGTTATTTTAAACATTGATGCACCCCCTAATATCTGCTTTCATGCAAAAAAACAAAAAGCTGGCACACAGTACTGAGGCACTGACCTGCATATGCACAGATATCCACTAGTGTGTTGGCAAAGCTGCGGAAAGGTTCAGGTACAACCTGCAGAGCTGCAAGGGTCGTCTCAATCGCCTCTCCTTTACCTATGGACAGACAGAAACACACACAGAACAGTTAGAGGAGGTATATTACAAGAGAAGAAGAAATACAGGGATATGATATTGAATTTAATAGATCATTGCTTACACAAATGTTAAGAAAAAGCTGTCTCACATCACATATTTAGTTTATTTTTTCTTTGAGGCCTGTCCATGTGTACTCACCCAGGTGGTTGAGTCCCAGACCTAAAGGCAACCAGCGGGCGTACGTGTCCTTCAGCTCCTGTTCGCTCTTCTCCATGATGGTCTGGACGATCGTGGAGGTCACGTCACCGTTACAAGATCCTACTGCGATCATACCGCACGCCAGCGCCGTCACTCCAACCACCTGGACATTCAACACACACACAGTTCAACACTGCTAAACTACTAAATATATAGAGAGAGAAAAGCCCTTAATGTAAATCACACATCCTTACCTCCATGCTGGATTTGGAGTCTCCCATGACAGGGAGCAGCAGGGAAAGGACGTCTTCTCTGTTGGAGCCAGCATAGGCCAGGCCCAGTCTGAAACAACAGGACACGGTTAAATAAACACAGACGTAATCATTAAAGTCTTCACAGCAGTACAAGAAACAAACCATAGAGAAACTTAACAAGCCATATGCAGCACTATTTTCTTGTATAATTTAGAAAATGTCAATGTATGCAAGTATGGAAGCACATTTCTGCCAGTAAAAGAAATTTAAAAAATGAAAATTAGCTTTCTGGTGGATTTTTAAAAATCCTGTAAGTCATTATAGTGACTAACTTTCTTCAAATAATAACTTAAATTAGACACTTTCTCAATAAAAGAAGTGCACTCAGAATTATCCCAGTAGGGAACTTATTTTTCCAATTATTCCAACACCACATGAATGCAGCACTTGCAATATTAACAAAAGTGAAAACTAATTTGTTTATCTGCCCTGTGATTGGGATCAGCTCCAAAATATAATGGGCTCTTCTTAGCCCCGTGCTAAACCCTTCCAACAAGTTTCATGAAAATCAGGGCTGTAGTTTTTTACTAATCCTGCTGGCAGACAGACAACAAAAACACATTCTCCTTGCTAGAGGAAATAAAAAATAAACACTTTTAAATAATGAGATTTTTTTAAAGACAAGAGGATTAAGATTATAATTGTCTTCTTCTTTTAGCTTCTCACATTCATATGCAAAGAAGCGATAAACAAAGGGGTGCACGATTTTGACTTTGTATCTAAAATAATGAGACTCTTTCAACCATGAGACACAAACTCATTTTTGGAGAAAGTTTCTCAACATATGCTCTGATATTTAACTGTCTACACATTAACAATCTCCTCACCCAAAGATGGCTCCTATCCTCATGACGTTGCTGTTGTGGAGGACGTAGTCAGACAGCAGGGCGAGGGCGGGGTCACATTCGTTCCTCACACCCGAGTTGACGATGCCGCAGGCCAGGAGGGCGCCAGACTGTACAGAGAGGTGACGCAGAGTTAAGAAAAACAGGACAGACACCTGAAATACTTCCTTCTTTTGACAACAACCCAACAAACGATTAAACAGAAGATAATAGATGTTTGGAAAGTAAGTAATGCTGACTGTTGCAATCTCATCAATACGACTAAATTAACTTTAATCTCATTTTATTTTATAAGGAAACTTCCTGCGTGAGAAAATCTGGGATAAAAAGGAATTAAATACATCTGAGTTTGAATAGAAGTCAATGGTGAAAGTTGACTTGATTTAAGCTAATTCAGTTTTTACAGACTCTATTAGCGAAGAGTTTCCAGTGTTTACCTTGATGTAGTCCTCAGAGGAATAGAGATATTTGTCAATCTGAGTGAGACCGCCATCCACATCCCACAGCAGGATCATACCCAGGGAGGCTGCAGCGCTCAACATACCTGAGGACATTTATATAATCTTTACTCAACGAACATAAGCTCTAATATGGCTACAGGAGCTATCCAGTACTTCAACTCTGATTGTATTCATGCATTTTCTTTTACCGTGGTCCTTGTTCTTGTACAGCCATTTGTTGCCGTCGTCTGTGAGCAGCTTGTCCTGTCCAAAGGCTGCATTGACGAAGCCGTTCACGAAGGAAGAGGCCAAGTTCATACGAGCCGAGTCCACCTGGGAGCCACTGCCTCCAAACCCTGTCACAGAAAGCACAGGGGCCATGCAAAGTGTCAATCAGTTATCATTCTTATTTACTTTAGATAGTGTCCTCAAATAGACTGATTTATAATGTTTCTGTCACCAACCAGTACCCAACCTAACTAAACACACACACACACACACACACAACCTGCAGATCAGGACTCACTGTTGTTTTCCAGGTGTGTTTTGTAGATGTCATCTGGGACTTTGGGTTCCATGATGTCCAACTGGGGAGGAAAAGACGAGTGTGTTATTAATGAAGGTGAACTCTATTGAGATATCCTGACGCTGAGCTTTAGTTATAGTTCCACATATTCTGTTATTCTGTTAGAACTATTCTACTTTCTAGAAATTTGGACTTTTGCAAGTTTATTTCTATTTTACACTGAAGTCATTGTGTGTCAGTGTGTGTGACACTAATCTAAGACTGAAACTGACACCACAATGCAGGTATTGTCATGATGACAGTCTTAAAAATGGTTATCATGGGATATGTATCGTGATGGTCTTTTACCTGAGTTACTCTTTGATTCCTATCCCTACTGTCTGAATTAATATCTATGGCATTTTGAAAACCTGACATAAACTATTTTCTAGAAAAGGTAAATCACTTTGAAATTCAGTAAGCATGACATTTCTTTTGTCCTCCCTCCTTCACTCTCTTACCTCTCTGGCCAGAGCCAGGAAGTTGCTGTTGAGCTGCACGTTGGACATGATCTCTGTCAAGTCCTCGTAGTCCTCTACGTCCTCATTGAGCTCCAGGAACATGCCATGACGACCCAGCATGAAGGCCATCTGCTTCTGGATAACTCTGCAAGGCAAAGGGTAATTTGCTTATAATGATACGGTGGATTATATTACAAGGTGAGACATAAATCAAAGTCCACAAACAGCACAGGGTCAAAACAAAAAGACAGACATAAAATATTTGGGGCCAACTCTGTTCATACTTCTGTGCTCATCCACCTTTTATCATCACCCTGACTTTTTTATGTGCTTACATGTCTTTGCAGGATGTGAAGATGTTTTCTACCAGCTCCACGTCGTTCAGCATCAGCGCCAGGCGCAGGGCTTCTGGGTAGCGGTTGAACTTCCTGAAGATGTTCAGAGCGCATCTGAGCAGCGCTGAGTTTTCTGGCTCAGGAACGTAACTCACACAGCTGGAGGAGGGACGGACACAGTCAGGAGAGGACATGAAAGTCAAGAAATGTTCACAACATGCTAAAAAAAAAGGTTTTGTGTTTCTATGCAAACCATGAACATACCTGGTGAGGTACAGACAGACTTTGCCGTAGGCGTTTTCATCGATGTAGTCCTCCAGCATGTCCAGCCTCTCAATCTCCATCAGCAGGTCGCATGCCTCGTGCTCGGCATTGTGGGCCATGTTGTAGGGCACAATCTCCTTCACTAGTTTCAGCAGCGTCTCCTGCTGCGTCTTGTCGTTCTCCTCCACCTCCTGCCACTCTTTAGCCACCTCACCAGCCAGGTGCCTGACAGATAACAGACAGTAAGTGTTAGATATAGTACAAGCAGCAGACGGAGCACCACAGTGTGAAGAAAATATGACATAATATTAATGAGTAATGCGATAACAACCTACTTGAGATAAACACATACTGAAGTTTTTTCAGTTCTGTCTTTCTGCTGGTTTAAGTATGCTGCTAAAATACAACAAATTGCTTGTCTAATTAAAAAAAGGGAAGAACTGAATACAAAAGGCAGAAAAAAAGGATCATAGTTGTATCTTGAAGTGCAGTTTTTTTACTGATTCTTTCTTTCAACTAACCCTGAGCATCTGGATCTTCCAAATAAACATTAAAAACAGCAGCACTTGTCATAAACCTCATGCATGCACATTCTGAGCAGGCAGACGATGCCTTACAGGGTCTGCTTGTGTTTGGCCAGAGAAGTTAACGGCATGAAGCATATCACAAAA
>CAFUXE010000364.1:228988-240049 GCA_903364295.1 Serranus cabrilla | reverse complement strand
AAAAAAAACAGCAGCTATAGACAGAATGAAATTTAATATGTTGTTACTATTTTCAGACAGCAATATTGTCCCTTTCCCAATGTGTCTATCCCCTATGTTGAGATATATTGTGCTGCCTACAGCAGACACAGTGGGGAACTATAATATATATTGGCTCAACCGCAGCTGTTTTTATTGTGTATATCACAATATATATATATACACCTCTGTTTACAGTGCAGCTTGATACCAAGTCATTTCTTACCTGACATATTCATGTCCCCAGGAGGCCAGCTCTTCCTGAGAGCCGAGGAGACGGTACTTCAGACACTCCCTCTCACCGCTCATGGTCATGGCCAGCACTGACACCACATCGGCACAGAAACGCTGCAAAGACAAACACCATCGACAGTTTGAACTTAAGGCTCGAGCTACAACGATTTGTCACTGAATTGATAAAAACATTAATCAGAAATGAGTCATTAAGGTTCCTTTTCCCATAATCCATGATTTGCAGTTTTCCAGTCCTGCATTAACTGAATATCTTTTCTGTTTTGGACAAAAAAGATATTCAGTTTATACACTCTTAGTTTAAGGGAGAAAACAACTAATTGATAAATCCAAGAAAATAATTTACAGATTAGCTAGATCAAAATATGGAATTCCATAAAATAATGGCTGCCATGTATAGCTTCTACTCCGTATAACTGCACTGATCTTAAAGACCTTCTAGAAACTAGTTTGGAGACAGGATTGCTATACATATCCCTGTGCATTCCACATTTTTGGCAATTCTCCTAAAAAAGTTGAACATTTCCTAATTCCTAGCAGAAGAGTAGTTCCATACCTTGTTCTCTCCTGGAGCCATGCCCTCAAAGATCTCTTTGAGCTTGCCATAGTGTGGGCGCAGGAATTTGAGGGGCTTGGGTACTGAGGTCATGGAGGTGGTTGAGGAGCGGATTAGTCTGCGCAGCTCCTCCAATGCAGGACGGTACAGCGATGTGTCCTTCTCCTGCAAATATGAAGCAAATGTGAGTTTTTTTTGGCTTTTAAAGGTCTTCTAAGCCCTGATACACAAGAGTTGTTTGAAAGAAGAAAACATATTACTTACACCCAATCTCTCCACCATCATCTCCAGGTCTTCTTGTAACTGTTTGTCTTCCTCTGACTGTGAAGTAGTGAAAGAATAATCATTAATCAATATCATACATGTAAAAGAAATGCTGACAGTGATGCAATTTAGGCTGTATAATTATGCTGCCTTAAAACTATAGACCCACACTTTATATAGCCAACTACTGTTATGGTCAACTAGCCGTAAGTTGAAATGTTGTTCTTAATACTTGTACTCATAGAGAAAAGAATGATGAAAATGAACTTGGCAACTAAATTACCTTGTAGATGCATGATGTAAAGCATTGTTTGCCATTTGAGAGGCATAGGCGATATGGTCAAAAGCTTTTGACCTGATACTACATATATATAAATTTGAAAGAAATACATTTATATGAAATAACCAGATTCATATTTTTGTATTCGACTGTGCTCTACCATTTGGCATATACAAGCATGTAAAAGTACTAAAACCACACTGCAAAATTACTCCACCACAAGTAAAAATCCTGAAGTCAAAACTTACTACAGCAAAAGTATCACCATTAAGATGTGCTTAAAGTATCAAAACATACTATTATAACATTATATTATTCGATTATTATTATTGATATGTAAGCAGCAATGTACTGCTGTTAAGGTAGGGCTAATTTTAACTACCTAATTTACTATTGGTTTAATTGAGAAAAAAAAGTCTAATCACTTAAAATTAATCATGTTTTTCCATGTTAAATCTCGACCTGAAAGTACCTAAAGCAGCCACTTAACGTAGGGGAGTACAAAGTACAATCTTTGAACTACTAAGTAAAGTACGAGTGCCTCAAAATTGTACTTAAGTACAGTACTTGACCAAATGTACTTCGTTACATGCCACCACTGGTCGTGAGAGTTGAAATGTCAAAAACAAAACAGCAACTAATAACCGTGTTTGCAGTGCATTTCACTTGGCTATCCACCATAGGAGATAAAATAATATGACCAGTGACAGTTAGCGCTGGCTATTGACAAATAGCCACATTATTCTGTTGTAAGAGATAGGTTGATGGAGAATAAATGTCATCAAGCGGTGTTGGTGTTTATTTGCCTTCACGTTAGCTGCTGCGTCATACAGTTCGCTACACAACGTATAACCACCTGGCTAGCTGACTATGCTAACATTGATGACAGTACAAACAGCAGCAAGCTAACGTTAGCTTACCGGCTGAGTTACGCTAGGCTAATGTTAGCTCACCGTGCGAGTTCACCAATACGACTTTTACGGACCCGCGAAATTATAATAAGGCAAAGTCAGTGTGGTTCATATAAGGGATTATTTATCTGGTTACTGAGAGTATTTCGGTCATTTATCATTACTGGTTTAGACTTCGGCCTGTTCAACCATGTTGTCAAAGCGGCAGTGACTAAGGCAAAATAACACCTCTGTCTCCTGTAACGGTAGTTAGCACAGATTTGAATGAGCAAAACACCCCAACGTACCAGTTCTTGCTCCTCTTTCTTGTCCTTATCCTTCCCAGAGGACTGCTGCCCCTTTTCCTTTTCCTTGTCCTTCTCATCGGTCTTTTCGGGCTGCTTATTCTCTTTGTTTTTTGCCTCCTCCATAGTTGCGGCTCTATGAACTGTCGGCTAGCAAACGGAACTGAGGACTGCTGTGAGTGGACCCCTTCTTCTTCTTCAGCGCGGAAAATGTGGTAGGAATTCGTATTACCGCCCCTGCTGGTGGTTTCTGATATTTTTAGTTTATGTGGGTACTTCAAGTCCTGTAAAACACGGGAACTTCCAGTGCCTCTTTCGATTGATTGCATACATGTACTTTTTTCTTTTTTTAAGATAAAACAGTTTTAAAAAATTACCAAACCAACAAAAGAATAGTAAATGAGAACTCAGTCAATTATAATTACATGTTCAAAAAGGATTGGGAAGAAGTCAAAACGTATCGAATCCCACCCTCCTCCATTAATATTTTGCTAAGAAATAAATATGAAATATGTATACTTAAACATGCAAATACATATTATTTATAACCAAATATGTTAGGCAATTTAAACTAATTTTAACTTCTTAATATGCTGTTATGTGATTTCATTTTTAAAAATGTCTCATCAATTTAAAATGATCACAGTACTTGAGTAAATGTACTTAGTTACATTACACCACTAACTCACACTCCCATAAATAATTATATGTGCACTAGAAAACACACACACACAAACGTATACAAATACAAAATACAAATGGGAAAAAGTCTTGCAGTGGCTTGTGAAAATGCGTACGATTTCATTTCTCCTACATTTTGTTAGTTACTTAAAGTAGCAGTAGACATCGTCACATGACCACATAGAACTTAAAATCACGTGCCCCTGACTGCTTCCTTGTTTGTATCAACATGGCTCTTCAGTCGTTTGGGCTCCTTCTGTCCAACTTTTCCGTATTTTTGTTGTTTTCTGTGTTTGTGGCTGCAGAGGGTCAGTACAAGGGCCTCAGGAAGTTTAAGCAAGTGCAGGTTAGCAGCCAGAAGGCTCAGACTGAGGAGCTGTGGTTCATTCAGAAACTGGATCACTTCAATGGGGCAGACACTAGACAGTGGAAGCAAGTAGGTATTTTTAGATTTTATGTGTACCCTTACAAATGTAATTTAATGGCAATATAAATAGAGTCATATTATGCACATGTGCATTTGTCTAAAAAGCTGAACTTTTTGACTTCAGACATGCTGATGCAAACCTGACCCCTGATATCAACCAACTCTCTCCTCTTCCCTCTCAGAGGTACTTTGTAAATGACGCCTACTACAAACCAGGTGGCCCAGTGTTTCTGATGATAGGTGGAGAGGGTCCAGCCAACCCAGCCTGGATGCAGGAGGGCTCCTGGCTCACCTATGCCGGGAAACTAGGAGCCCTTTGCCTAATGCTGGAACATCGCTTCTATGGAAAGAGTCATCCCACCACGTATGTTTGACTATTTTACTTACTAAAGTAAAACTAGTAAAACTAGAACTGCAACTAAATTCTTGCAGGTGTCATTTGAAGCATGGACCTGGAAAGCAGCCAAAAGCAAAGGCTTATGGGTAGAATGAGACAGTGGAGAGCCATGCTTTGAAAAGAATCATTATAATGAAAAAGCCTAGTTTTTACTAGTGGCAGAACAGACACAATTCCTCATTTTTAGTTTAGAAAATCCAGAGTTTTATTTCTCCACATCCAATAGCTTTAACCTGTCAAGTTGCAGTTTGCTCAAAGTGTTCAATAAACAAAACATTTTGATTCTCTTGCTGCAAAATACAAACAGAAACACAAAGCATCAAATTTAGGATTTGCAAACCATTGCTTTCTGTTTTTATTTATGTTCATCACAACATCCCAACATCACAGTATTTATATACAAAACACACTTTATCATTATGAAATATGAGTTTTTAAGTGAATATATGTCATTAAAGATGAGCAAATGATCACCTTGTGTTTTATTTAGGTTTTAGATTGTATCTCACTTTTTAGGGAAATGTTTTGTATAAGCAAGAGGCTCAAAATTAAAGGCACAATGTTATGATGACGTGATATTTCCCCATTCTATCGATAGAGTGCAACAGTACGTAGTTTCTAAGGGCAGCTGACGTGTGTACTGAAACAATATTTACTTTAAAACTTTTCAAAACAGGGAAATTAATTATGTTGCAGAAAATGTGGACATTAATGAATTCTGCACATTCAAAATTTAAAAAAAAGATTGGTATTGGTTTCCTGTGATTCATCACAGTCTTGTGTTCAAAGACAGACAGGGGGAAGTTTAACTTCACAGTATGACTCGTGCCAGAGGCCGTCTATTCCCATCACCCTCAACATGTGTTCACAGTTCCACAATACTGTGGGGTCAACAAAAGGACAAAATCCATTGTGCAACCAGCTTGGTGTGTTTGTTTTGTATGGTGTGTCAGCAGCTGATGGCAGTGCAGATGTTTCACCACTAGATGGCAGCGCTGCACTCACACAGACCTGAGTGATGTATGTACTGAACTATATTCTCCCTCCTCTCTCCATTAGTGACCTCAGCACAGACAACCTGCGGTTCCTCAGTAGCCACCAGGCGTTGGCTGACCTCGCACACTTCCGCACCGTGACGGCGGAGAGCCGAGGGCTGACTGACAGGAAGTGGGTGGCGTTTGGCGGCTCGTACCCAGGTTCTCTCGCTGCGTGGTTCAGGCTGAAGTATCCTCACCTGGTTCATGCCTCTGTGGCCACGAGTGCACCTGTTTATGCTACTGTTAACTTCCCAGGTATCACATGACAACACACACAATTATTATACTTATTGATTTTCAGCTTATAAAGATCTATGGCATTCCTTTTTGGAGAATATGCCAGTTTTTGGAGGAAATATACAACGATTTACTTGAGGTTGTTTAACCTTTGTGACTCCCTAGAAACATTTTTGTGTGCATATGACATGCATTTTTAGTAAGATTTAAAATATGGGAAGTTGAACCTCGGCTTCTATAATAACTCTTTAATAAACTGTACAACCAAAATACAGACAATCAGATCCTTTAAAGGCAAAAATGTCCAAATTAAAACCACATAAAATCATGCATTCTGTTATCAGACTTTAAGTCAAGGGGGCATAGTTCAATTTTGTAGTTATTTAAAGGGTTAAAATTCTAATAAATGTACAAATATTTTGAGCTTTGATCCGGATAGAAGTTGGCTAAAAACCTTAACTGAGTGAAAGTGGAAATATTTCTTTCATGGCAGGGTTGGGTGCAGACATTCTTGTCCTCTGAGGAGTTCAGAGCCGTGATAGCTTTTTCATATGCCTCATTATTATATAATCAGGGTTTGGTCAAGGTTTTGAAATTACTTTTAAATGTAACCATTATGTTTTCAAGGTCATAAATATCCTTGAATTTCAACATAATCTGTTTTCATCTGCACAAAAACTCATAAAATATGTTAAATAATCATGATCAAAACAGAATTCATATGAAAAATAAACAAGTGTCAATATGCTTTGAGTGCTGTGGGTCTAAATAATCATGTAAACTTTATTTTTATGCAGTTTTACTGACAATTCAGGCTTCAATAATCTGGCATTTCTTTGCTTTAGGTACCTTGAAAGTGCTTGAAAATTGCTTGATTTCTATTCTTGAAAAACCTATCCGAACAGAGCATAATGCACTAAAACACCTTGCTCCTGTGCCAGCATCTCTGTAGAACACATCAAGCTTTAAAGTTAAATTTTACACGCTTCCAGTTTTGTTCAGCGTCTGAGAGTCCCAGACAGATCAAAGATGAGGACGGCTTCTCTCTCTATCTGTGTCTGTGTTGTGTTTGGCTGAGCTCGATGTTTTCCTCCGGAAGGCTGCAGGCGGGATTCGAGGTCAGGGTAGTTTTGAACATGAACCTGTCCCGTCCCACCCACACAGCAGTCCTATCTCAAAGACGCTATCACACACACACTCATTCTCTTTGACTCTTGGTAAACACGCGAGACAAAAAAACCCAGACAACAGTGTCCTGACGTCAGGTATCGTTTATTATTTCCCAAAACAGCCCTGGAGTTAGTCAGCATTATTACCAGTAAGAGGTTGGCTTTTGCTCCAGGAGGAAATATTCCAGGATTTTGTAATGTGGCGTTTTCCTTCTGAGAGCCGGCTTTTAGAGTTTCATAAACTGTGAGACTCGTCATTTCACTCTCAACCTCACTGAGACCTCTTTAAATAAATACTTTAGCAGGCACTTGACTCGAGCTGCGTTCTTTTGAAGATGAATTGGTACTTCTGCAGTGCTCAGAATAGTCCTGTATGTTTAACCGGGGTTATTGTGTATTATTGTGGTCTTTTTATAGCGGCCCAGGTTTAAGTGTCCACCCCTCCCTTTCTCTTTATGTTTTGCCAGAGTACTTGGAGGTTGTGTGGCGTTCGCTGGCCTCAGAGAACTCTGAGTGCCCCCTGATGGTAAAAAAGGCTTCAGATACCATTGTGGAGCGCCTGAAGGACCCCAAGACCTACGACAACATCACCAAAGACTTCAAGTACAGTGCCTACACTCTCTTAACTCTGTAATCTCTGTCCTGTAATTTAAAAAGAACTAGTCCTATGTTCCCAGGGTCTAATTTCCAAGGATCCCACAATAAGTTCCTAGCTGCTGTGTTCCTATGGTTCCTATGTTCTCAGGTTCCTGAGTTCCCATGGGCTCATAGTCCCAGTGTCCTATAGTAGGTTCTGAGTTTCCAAGGTCCCATGTTCCAGAGGTTCCTATGTTGTCTTGGTCATATGTTCGCAGGGTCCAATAGGAAGTCCCCATCGTCCTGAGTCCCCAGGATCCCATTGGATCCTATGTTCTAAGAGTCCTATGTTCCAATGATCTCATGGTCTGAGGGTCCTATGATCTGTTGGTCATATGTTCCCTGGGTCCTAAAGTAAGTTCTCAAGGTCCCATGTTCCAAGGATCCTAAGTTTCCATGTTCCCAGGGTCCTACAGCAGGTTTCATGGGGTCCTGAGTTCCAAGGGTCCCATGTTACCATGGTCCTATGTTCCTAAGGTCATATGGTCCCACGACCCCATGGTCTGAAAGTCCTATGATCTGTTGGTCATATGTTCCCAGAGTCCTATAGTAAGTTCTCATTGCCCCACGTTCTAAGGGTCCTATGTTCCCATGTTCTCAGTGTCCTTTATTAAGTTCTCAAGGTCCCATATTCCATGGACCCTACGTTTCCATATTCGCAGGGTCCTATAGTAAGTCCCATGGAGTCCTGAGTTCCAAGGGTTCCATCGTCCCATGTTCCAAAGGTCATATGGTCCCATGTTCTCAGGGTCCTTTGATCCCTTGGTCATATAGTAAGATCCCAAGGTCCCATGTTCCAAGGGTCCTACATTCCCATGTTCCTATGGCCCTATGTTCCTTTGGTCATATGTTCCCAGGGTCCTATAGTAAGTTCCCAGGGTCCTGAGTTCTAAGGATGCCATGGACATATGTTCCAAGGGTCTTACAATAAGTTCCTTATGTCCTCATGTCCTGTTAACACACATTAACCCTCCAATAGTGTTTGGACAACATTAATAAAATAGTTTAATTCAGTTAACCCTTACCCCTAAATGTGAACACAGAGCTGGAGAGCACACATCTGTATCTAATAAATCTGTATCTGATCAAGACTGCCAGCATGCACATCGTTAGGATCTGGGAGTGGTACGCTAACATGGAATGCAGCCGTAATTAGTATTATTAATTCCACCTGTGTTTCCCTGACCATGACATCGAGATATCTGCTGTGAAAAAGGCTTATAGATATTTGTTTTTGTGAGATTATGTGTTTACTGTCTTAAAGCAACAGTTTGACCCAGTCCATGGTGCCACGACGTTAACAACTTTGCAACCACAAGATGTAAAACCACAATTGGTGTTTTTACACTTTTCTTTTTTAATGCAGTCAGACTTTACCTCTTATAACAGTCTCTATGCTAAGCTAAGCTATCTGCCTCTAGCTTCATATTCACTGTACAGACATGAAATCGGACCATAAATGAAGATCTGCTGTATCAAAGAAGACTTGAAACAAGCTCTTGAGACTATAAACTCATTAGGAAAATGCTAAGAAGTACGCTCATTTTCCCATTAACTTCTTTTTGCAGCCACTAGAGTCGCCCCCTGCTGGCCACAAGAGAGAATGCAGGTTTAAGACACTTCTGCATTGGCTCCACTTTTTCAACCTGGAGTTCTTTGTGTGAGTGTCAGACGTGAGCAGTTCTAGCGTCGGGTGACAACCAGGTGACGGCAGTGATACCTGGAGCAGTGTGAGAGGCTCAGAGAGCAGCCAGGGCTGTCTTGGTTCCTGGTTTGAGTCGGGTCCTGTTACAGCTTCATGAGTGTCCCTGAAGCCTTTTTGGACCGAGCCTGGGACTCTGGAATGTTGGACTTGCTCCAGAGAGGAACACAAGGATGTGATCCAGTTTATTTACATCTGTTTGTTGTAGATTGAATCAGCATGATCGCTGTTTGTCTCTGGCACGTCTGTAAACCACAGTACAGGTTTAATTGTGTATTTTGATATCATTTTTGTTGTCAAAAGTGTTATTAGCTTTAGTGTTGCATGGTCTAGATGTCTTTTCAAAGGCCTTTACACCCCGACAAAGATCTGTTTTAAATAGAAATAGTGGATAATAACACTTTCTTTTGAATTTTGGGCTTTTTTTATCCAATTTTGGACACTTAAAATGTTTATCATGCCACCACAACCTCACCTTTAATAACCTGATCATATTTCTTTCACTTTGACTTACTGAATTAACCTTTTTAAACCCCAAAACATTTTTTAAATGATGTTTACTGTCAAAACACAATCATGATCAGTGAAGAAATAAGAGGTAAAATGAGGAGAACATCTAGTTCTATACTAAATATATTTGACCTTATCTCTGGTTTTACTTGGTCTATCATCATCAAACAAAAACTGGTGTGAAGTTTACAGTCAGAACTTTAGAGGGAAGTTGATGGCAGGGAAACGTGCTTCTTCGTTTTGACGTTGTGACATCACGAATAAGTAAAGCCCCGGCCCTTTCTTGGACTCTTGATGGTTAATTTAAAAGGCGGAGGGCCTCTCTCTGCTTGGACAAACGTGACTCCCTTCAGCATTTATTTTATTGGGACATTTTCTCCGCCCCTCGTTATTTTCTTCCTAATTTTCTCCCATTGTTTTCAGTTTGAAGCATGACGTTATTCTCAGCATGTCTGCAGTCCTCGTGTCTGTCTTTGATGCTGTTCTCTGTTTGCGTATTTCAGGTTGTTATAGTAACCGTGAGGCCAGTCAACATGATGAATACACAGGCTTAAATGGCTGCGGTCGGTCTCGCAAAATTAATACTGTCAGTACACACAGCCTTGACTTTGTGTCTGCACTGCCCTAACCACACTGGACATCTTTTATTTTAGCTTCTTGCAGATCATGCAGACATGTCCTCATGCAGGCACACACACACACACACACACACACACAAAGGTCGCAGGCTTTTCCAGCTTCCAAACCACAGAGGGTGCAATACTTGCGTCACAGTTTCATCATGAAGGAAGCTCGTGCACACAAACTTATGCATTGTCTCTAAAATCAGCAAGTCATGGCATCAGCATGTTGCTTAAATTTACCAGAATAAAGGTCTGATACAAGGCAAAGGAAGCTGTAATTTAACCTCCTCAGTCGTGTGTTTGTAAGTCTGCGTCTATACAAACACACACACCAGGAAAGTTAAACACACTCCTTTCCACTGCACCTCATTCCTGACAGATAATCAGCGTTCATGTTTGAACTTTGAATGAATCTCCGTTCAAGTAGGAAGTTAAATCACATTTTCTCACTCTGGCTCTTTGTGAGACTTGAGTCTACAGCCATGCTAGAGGCTCCGTCAAGCTAACATGTTTCGCAGTAGCACCGTGTTTTCATCTTAAACACGTCTCATGGAGTGCAGCTGCAGGCTGTAGACTGATAAGGGAGGGCTGTCTGCTTCATCTACCTCACCTGGACCCTGAGGCAAGAAGAGCTGCTCCATGTGCTCATTCTGTGTCTCCTTTACATGCAAGAAATCTGACTTTTTTGCCTTATTCCAAAAAGACAATATCTGTAGATCTGCTAAGATAATTAGATTACTAATATTCCACTAAAGTCTGTATAAATTCATATGGCATGCCATCCAATATTTAATGGATTGAGTGATGGATTGCATGGCTGATAAAGGTTATTATCGTGTATTTGGAGACATAAGTTGTAACTTTTCTAATTGAAGCCAAACATCAGAGCTTCTCATGCAGAAGAAGCTTTAAACCAGAGCCAATTTTGAAAAGGATTTGTTTCCCGAGAACACAGGAAACAAGAAAAAAATGACAAGATGCTCTGTACATCTGCCAGAACACACTTTAGTCTAACTTTCCTCCCATTTTTCTGTCTGTCTCCCCCACCGTCCCTCCCTTCATCCGACTCCATTGTCC
>CAFUXE010000364.1:168268-190096 GCA_903364295.1 Serranus cabrilla | reverse complement strand
GGTGTCGGCGCCCTGCTCAGGGGTCCGCAGACTGTCCTTCATGGAGCTGTGGAAGTCTGGCATGGCGTTGGCCACCGCTGACACAGACAGACGGAAATAAACAGTTTATATGAAATAACCCAAAAAGCCGCAAGTGTTATATACTTACTGTTATATACAAATAAAAAAGTATTGAGTATTAGAGTTCAAAATTAAATAAAACAAGAAAAATAATGAATAAATAAAGGGCCTAATCTACAATAGGACATTTTTACGACAGGCAGAGAGGGACGGAAGCATTATAGCACAATAAACAAGGAATAAAAAAAATTTTTTTTCCCCCCAAAAAAGTTGGCTGTTAATTGATGATTTTTAATTTTTCTGCCACATGTTTGATTATTATCTCCTTCTACATTTGTCATTATAGAAGCTTCATTAAAACATGGAAATATTCAGCTCCATTAGGACATGTGCACATGTATTTTTGTAATTATTATCTGTCATAATGTCAAAAATATTCCACATAATCCGGATTTTTTCTCCATTCAAAGTAAAAAAAGATTTTTTGACACTTTTTTTCATGCATTAATTATTCATTCATGCTTTCAGCTGGAAACTAATATTCCACATTTTGTGTACATTGTTGGTATTATTCTTAATTCCACGCAGTCACACTTTCCAAACTATTCCTACTTCAGCTTCTTCTGACACATTCCTGCAACATCCAACATTCCCAGTGTCATTTCTCCAGTTGTTAGTATTGTGTGTGTGTGTGTGTGTGTGTGTGTGTGTTAGGGAGCGTGTACCTGGAGTGTCGACCCAGCCAGGATGCATGACGGAGAAGTGGATGTTAGCGTGAGTCTTCGCCAGCTGCTCTGTCATCACCACCTGCTGCCTCTGGAACACACACACACACACACACACACACACATGAATAAGATTCTGTACTGTAAGGACATCGACTCTGAACACGTTAGTGTCAGTTAAAGGGATAGTTTGTATTTTTTTTAAGAGGAATGAGTATTTTATTGCATATTTCAATTTATCACTTCAAAACATGAAATAAAAGACACGATCACAGTTCTCGATGACATCATACAAATATAAACAAAAACAGGATTTAACTGACGTGCTTTTGGACGCTGATGCTCTTAGTGATGTTTTCAGACTGAAACTCTCATTTGCCGCCTCTTTAATTCATATAAAATATGCAGTGTCATTAAATTTGACTGCTGTACAATGACATGCCATAGGTGCTCACTTATAAATACAATAGAAATATTTACAATTAAAGTATATAAAAAATATATATAAATATAAAATACTAATACGAAATATACTATAATAAAGAAAAATACTATAATACACAGAAGAAAATAAAATGGCCTTGTACTTTGTTAATGCAGCAAACACTTACAGGTAGACTAATCACACTGCTGTCATCAAACCCCTGACAGTCAGCTGTTTCTCTTACTTTGTGCTGGGCGTACACCATGGTGCCGTCAAAGCGTCCTCGCTCAGACTGAAGGTTTCCTGTCCGGAGCTTCTGCACCAACATCCCCCCTGATGACACTGTGATCTGCACAGGGAGCAAGAAAGAAGAAGGAAAGAAGAAGGAGCTGAACACCTAAAGTTCATATGATCACATCTGTGTATCATGTACAGCGGCGGAACATAACTAAGTACATTTATTCATTTATAACAAGGGAAATATAGAGAAATATACTAGACAGGTGCTTAACGTATTTTCATTCTAAGAGTTGTATCTATATCTGTATATATAGTTACCTTAGAAGTGACAATTTTATATATAAAATTAGATTTAAGCTGCTAAAATGCTGCTTATACTGTATGTTATGTGTTGTTTATTCTAATAATATTACATCTAAAAACAGAGAGATGTCAGTACAAGAAATAATAGAAGTAAAATACTATTCAGGAATTCAGGACTACATGTAATGATGTGTTTGAAGACTTTTTTTTACTGCTGACTGTATGTTCAGTATTTTCTTACAGGGATTTTATAAATATATTACTTTCTGCAGCCTGTTTGATTAAGAAAAAAATCCATATGAGCCTCAAATGTTTTTTTTCAAATATTCTTATTTCAGGATGTTTTCTG
Source organism: Serranus cabrilla (assembly GCA_903364295.1). NCBI lineage: Eukaryota > Metazoa > Chordata > Actinopteri > Perciformes > Serranidae > Serranus > Serranus cabrilla. Next base: position 187,995 of record CAFUXE010000364.1, on the reverse strand, counting down.
AGAACATTTCCATCTACTTGGTGTGACCAACCCATTAAATGTTCATTAAGAAGATGGATTACACTGAGCAGTGCAGGTGTGTGTAACCTCTGTGAGGTCAGCAGCTGTAAACATGGCGGTAAACACACACAGGTTGTGTGTCTCACACTCACCACTCTGGGATCTGCACTCTTCTCCAGCAAGGGAACGAGACTCTTGGTGAGAATGTAAACGCCTGGTGGACAAAAGGAAAAAAAGCTTTCACATCTCTCCTTCTTCTCTACGTTTCCTTCACGCCTCACCCCTGACCTTTGACCCTGGACTCACCAAGGACGTTGGTGGCGAAGCTCTTCTCCAGCCCCTCGGTGTTCACGTCCCTCTGACTCATGATGGAGCCGGCGTTATTGATCTGACATTACAGCGGAAAAGCAACAGAATGAAGAAGTACACACAAAACCTAAAACTCCAAATATAAAGATGAGTTTTTTGTTTTCTCACCAGGACATTCAGGGCCTTGTACTTCCTCTTAAAGGCCTCTGCAAACTCCCAGACCTTCTTGGTCTCAGACAGGTCGAGGATGTGGACAAACACCTCCTGTAAAGACAGCAGTCATTAATAATAATAAACAGTTTGAAGGCCCCTGTGTTTTTTAAGAAGTGAGTCATGCTGTACTTTGTTTCCCGACTCCTTGACAATATCGGCCCTCGCCTCCTCGGCCTTGTCCTTGTTCCTGCACACCATGTGGATCGTTCCACCTGAAACAAACCCCCCAGCTGATCAAACGTTATCTGAAAACAATGCTCGATCTATTGTTAACCTTCTGTTTTGCAGTAAAAGAGTAAAAGCGAAAGTTTATTATGACATTCTGAAATTTATTTGGGAGCTTTGTCTTCGCCTTTTTCAAGGTTTGTTGGCCTGTTTTGCATACATTTTATATTATACATTTTCTTTGTCATTAAAGGTAAGACTGAGGTGTAGCAGGTTTCTTTGTTATGCTCCACTGTAAAAGAAATGCTGTGCAAGATTTTAAAGTATGTGACTTTCATAAAAAAAATGTATGTACAAGTAAAAGTCCTGCATTCAAAACATACTTCAGTAAACGTATCAGCATCAAAATGTTCTTTTAATTTTCTCAAGGTAGGGAAAAGGTAGGGTAGTTTAATTTTAAAAAAGTCTTATCACTTTAAATTTATCCTGTTTTTTTATGTTAAATCTCGACCTGAAAAGTAACTAAAGCTGTCAGTTAAATGTAGTGGAGTAGAAATATAAAGTTACATAAAAAAAGAGTGTGTGTCCACGGCCGATACCGCTGCTATCATAACAACAACGTCTCCTCCTGATGATAGTACTTTGACAGTGCATTGTGTTTGTTTTGCTGAATAACAGGCGGTAGAATCTGCACCTTTCTTAGCGATGGCCATGGCCGTAGCTTTCCCGATGCCACTGTTGGCTCCGGTGATCATGAAGGCGCGTCCCGCCATGCTCACCTCCAGGTCCTTCTCCACAAACCTCTTGGAGGCCGACAGGAAGCCACTCCTGCAGGACGGGAACATTCACTGCATTATGATACATGTGTGGTGTATCTCAGAGGGTCAGGGGGGGTCAGTGTTTGAGCTCAGTCTGGCTACTGTACGCCTCCTCACTGCTTTACTGTACAGACACAATGAAGACGAGAGTGTGCCTGGCATCACCCCTGGGTTTGGGGTGAGACTAGTGACGGTGACAACAGGATCGGCATGTGTGTGTGAGAGTGTGTGTGGCACCGAGGACTTCAATTGCCCCCATTGTCCTGGATGCCATTGTTGAGGGCGGCTGAAGGGGGGGGATAAAGGGGCCGCGGGGGGGAGGGGAGGGGGGGGTAACACTGAGGCTAAATGCCCGCTCTGTTCGATGGTGTCATGCAGAGAGCCATTAGTGTCGGGTCAGAGCGGGTTGCCGGGTAGCTCTCTGCGAGAAAAGATAACACAGAACAAAGGGGAGATGGGAAACAATCACAAAAGCACCTCTTCAGACGACTTGGCGTGCTGTGTGCTGGTGAGGAAAGGCGCCTTCGGGCTGCAAGAGGTCAGATCGGACTGATAAAGCTTTTAGGGCCACAGATGGTTTTACATGATTCCTGCTGAGTCAGCGGCCGTCAAAAGGTCGGTAAACCAAAACCTCCAGCCAGTGATCACCAACCACAAGTAGAAACAAGCAGCTCCTCTACATGATTAAATGCACTGAGCTGCTGCCATGTGATTGGCTAGTTAGATATTTGTGTTAACGAGCAGTTGAACAGGTGTACCTAATAAAATGGCAGGTTAGTGTACATCATATGCTTTTAAAAGGTCCAGCCCTTATGTGACCTTTGACCTAACCTTATAAAACCTAAACACATGAGGTTGATTTTAATATTAAAGCTGCAACTGATGACTATTTTTTTGTTTACAAATCTGATGAAAGCTTTCTCAATTGCTTGATTCATTAATTTGGTCCATTAATTGTCAAAAAGTGATGAATAATGTCTTGTTTTGTTTGTCCAAAGACATTTAATTTACACTGAAAAAAGCAGCCAATCTACACATTTAAGAAGTTGAAATGTTTTGCTTGATAATGACATGAAATGAAAGTTGAAAATATTTACTTTTGATGATTAACTAAGTGATTAATCATTTCTAGTGGTCATTTTCTATGCCTAAAATTGAATTATTCTACTGAAGAGCCATCAATTAAATTTATTTCTGGTTTCTAATGATTATAAAAAGAAGATAATCAAGATAAAATGACTACATACATGAGTTACTGACAGAAATATTGAGAATATTTTTGTCTGTTCATTTTTTCAGTTGCTTGTAGCAGCGCATTACGACATAGTTCATCTTATTAATTTTGCTGTCATACATTTTTACTTTATTTTTGTAACTTTTTAGTATTTATTTATTTATCTTTTTCAGGTGAATTATATTGAAAGTTTAAGAAAATAGTTTTTAAACAATAAAACAAAAGTTTTTTTTTTAAAGTTTCTAAAATCAATGAGCTGTTTTTTTATTATATATTATTGTTTTTTTTATTATGATTTTTGCCATGATCAAGCAGCCCAAAGAGGCATAGAGGAACCTCAGGTGGTGTTCCCTTATTATATTATTTTCAATTTTAAAAGTCATCCTGTCTGGTTGTGTATTGGCCCAAAACCCTCCAAATACTTAAGATCTTTTTATACACTGGTATATAGTTTTATTTAGCATAAAATGCTTCCTATAAAGCTTAATTAAGACAACACATATATTCAATAACATTTGAATACAATCATAATGCAAAGAGCAGAATTCAATATTAGGAAATAAAATATTAAATCTCTACATTTTCTTCCACATTCAGCATCTTAAATTATGTGGTAAGCTTATGACTACATCTTTTTTTAGCAAAGTTATTACTGATCTGTAATAATAATAAGTAGAGTGGGGAGGATGCACACTGGACGCAGCAGCAGACTCCTAAAACACTCCAGTGATGTCTGAGCGGATAGATGAAGACATCTTACCTGGTGAACTCGGTCACTCCCTTCAGGAACCAGGCGGAGTTGCGGTACAGAGACATGGTGCTGCTCTGGAAGCCTCTCGCTGTGCTGAGCTCTCTCCTCCGCTTTTACCCTGGACCAAAACCACGTGTAGCCCCACTCCACATCAGAGGGCGACAGCTCCGCCGGCCCCCCAGCGGCAGCAAGGATGGGTGCATTAGTGCAGTTTGACATTGTGCGATACAGGGCAGACACACAGAGCAATTAAGAGTCACCAATTTAAAGCTGCATATTTTTACACTGTGGGAGGAAGACGGAGACATCCCATGTTGGCAAAGGGAGAACATATAGACTCCACACAGAAGAGCCACATGCCGGATTCGAACCCGCGACCCTCTTGCTGTGAGGCGAAAGTGCTAACCTGGTCCACCTGCAGAAAAAACATAAAATAATACCGGAAACGTCATTCCATTTCCAGTCCTTGTATTGGTGTTTTGCTAGCGACTCAAACTGATTTCAACGTTACAGTAGGCTTAAGCTATGTGAAGTGAATTAAATGCTAAGTACCTACCGTTTTATTACTGTACTGCATTACTTACCGTTAGCGAGTAAAAGCTAGTTACGTTTACGTTTTATATTAAATAAAAATGGCACGAAGTAGCTTCTCTCTCTCAAAGGGGTTTGTCGTAAAGAAACTCGTGAAATATAAACTTAAATAATGTAAGAAGGAACAGGTACTGATGCAGAACCTTTACGTACCGGTAAGTAACGTTAACGCTATAACTGCTAGATCCGGGTCCTACACAAGTTTAGCTAACGTTAGCTTAGTTTACCGGTGTTACGGGTTAACTGGTTATCAAGTTTAATTGCGTGAATAGAGTTTTACCGTTTATTAAAAACAGATTCACACCGTCTGTGGTTTAAACGGGCTGAATATCTCATCTACATAGTTCAACAAGACGTGAAATATAAAGTAAATATAAAGCGATAATGAGGCAGAAACTTTATGTAAGTACCGCTAACACTGCTAGCTCCCGTTCTTTAACAGGTTTAGCTAGAGTTAGCTTAGTTTACAGGTGTTGCGGTTTAACCGGTGACCAAGTTAATTGTCATCTTTCAGTTTAACGGCTAGTTTAAAACGTATACAGGCTATGGTTTGACTGAATATGTCATGTTCTTGATACATATTATTCAAACACCCTTAAAGATCAGAGATTAATGTTGGTATTGTAATGTAAAGCTAAACAAAGAGGAAATCGCCAGTTAACATTTCAAACACATTTAGCTAAAGTTAGCTTCGTAAACAGGTGTTACGGTTTAACTGGTGACCAAGTTAATTGGCGACTTTCTATGGAATGCGTCTATCTCATATCTGACGTTTTACCGTTTGTTTAAAACCACTTCATTAGGTACACCAGTACAATGTAATGCAATGTAATACAGCAGCTCTGCCATTAATTGCGCAGTTACAAAGATGATAATATTTCGGGTTTGCTGGCTGTCAGAAAGGTAATAATTCTATTTTGTTTATAATATAGGTCGCAGTGGGTGGTTGTGGTCATTTTGACAGGTGTTTTAGTAGTCTGGCACTACCATATAATAATAGTGTACTCGATCAAATCTACTGCAAACTACAACCTCTAATAAAGATTTAGTGTTGCTAACAACTATTTGACAATGCCAATCAAAACTGAAGGTTATTATTATTATGAATGCAGAATTTATTGATTTAGATGTTTCATTTGATCACATTTGGTTATAGAAGTGGACCGCTCAGTCGTTTAATATCACATAAATGTATGTGGCTTGTGCTAAAAAAGACTCTTAACTAGCTGAAATGTATATTTCCGATGTCTGAACAGCATTGTGCATTGTTAAATCAGCATGTCTCCTCTCTGTCTGCCTGCCCTGCAGTGGCTCAGCTCACCTGTCCGTGTTTGCCGGCAGCTCCTCTGCAGCCAATCAGCTGCTGGAGCGGGGCGCGGCTCTGACGGGAGAAGGTGTGAGCGCACTGATTTCTGGGAAGATCAACAATGTCGCTGCATCTCTAAACCATGCTCCAAACGCACGGGATCACAGAGTAGGACAGGAAACAAGGCTTCTGTGACTGTGATAGGATTTATTTTCAGCCTGAAGGATTTAAATTTGGGTGATTTCTCTCAGACTGCTGTGACAAAATGGTGAGTATCCGAGCTCCGTTCACCTGTTAGCAATAAAACATGCACTGAAGTAAACACTAGTTAAATGCTATGTCATCTGATTCCATAAGTCATGACTTTTATTATATTTCTTTATTCCTACAAATCAAGTTGGCTACTTCCTTGAGCAGAGGTCTTGTCTTTGATACTTTTGTTATTTCTTTGATGATATGCTAGTGTAACACGTGGAAAACACAGATAATTTGTTAAATTTATCACATGTCATTAAAAAATTTGTGAAAAGATTTGAAGAGGATTTTTGCAATTTAACAACCATGTTAATTCAGACAGTCAAATAGATGCAAATCTCCAAATTGTGGTTTCGTTTTCAGAAGTTCAAATGTGCTTTTTGTGACATAAACATGACAATTAGGATGAATTTGGGAGTTCACACATAATATTCATATAGCTTGTAAGTATTTGAACCCAAATCATTTCTTTAATCTTAGTGTTATAGTTGCGCTCCACATGTCCTGGAGTATCTTGTTGCAGGCAGAATAAGTGCTGCTGGCTGCTGCTGCACCTCGGGGCAAAGAGCTCTCATTAATTGCCCTTGCACAACACTCACATTGTATTTATGGTTATTGCACTCAAAGGTGATATGCATGTGTTATGCTTCCCTGGTGATGTTCATTCACATTTCTAGTTTTGAAATCTAATTGCTCTGTGGTGCAACCCTCACTTATGTGTGGTTTCACTTTGATTGCAGGCAGCTCGAGGTTATTATTACTGTGTGTGTGTGTGTTGGTTTGCACATGCATGTCTCAGTGATTGCTTCATTTTATGTCTGTGTTTGGTTTGCACTGTTGACAAGCTACACATTAACCACATTTTAGTGTTCTCTTACCTTAATAACACAAGGTGTTCCTCCTGTTTGGCTGTTTTATGGGCAACACAGAAAAGCCATAACCTTTCATAAGTGTGTGTTTTATTTCTGCTCTTTCACCCACTTTCTGCCGTCTCCAGATGCGCTTCCTGTTGCTGTTCAGCCGCCAGGGGAAGCTGCGGCTGCAGAAATGGTTCACACCAGTAACGGAGCGGGAGAAGAAGAAGGTGATCCGGGACATGATGATGATAGTGTTGGCCCGTCAGCCACGATCCTGCAACTTCCTCCAGTGGAGGGACCTCAAGATCGTCTACAAGAGGTGACGGCACGACACAGCTGCTTTTTATTCCTGTTATAATCCAGTTTTGTCATGAGTTTTGCCACGAACAGGCCTTTCTTGGCAGGTAAAGACTTGAGTGTGGCTGCTTAATGGTTGACTTGTGTGTCCTCTTTGTGTGTGCGAGCAGACACACCCATTCTCAACAATGGGTTAACAGTTCCTGGAAAGAGTAAAGGTCTCATTAAACACACAGAGCGTGAACTAGATCACAGAAGGGGCCGTGATAGTGGTGGTCAAGTAGAGTTAGTGTGAGTGGAGCAAATAAGAACATCTCACAATATAAATATAACGTTTTCTTGCACAATAACAAATTCTACGTTATTATTATTATTATTATTATTACAGTGATAAACATGCTCTCACATCACGCCGACAGGGTTCAGGTGCATGTGGCTGTGTTTTATCATGATCGTTGGACACTGAAAGCCTGATTTAGATGGAATTTCCTGCAAAAATATTGCACTGGAAATGATTTACTGCAAATTTTTGCCACCACCTGTATCCACCAAAGAACAAAGACAGATTATATGTATTATTATGGATGGTTTTCCAATTCTGTTGAACAAATTTGAGATGGATCTGCTGAATCCTCGAGGAGGAGGTTCAAAAAGTAAGCGGCATGTTGTCACATGACCTATGACATCATCATTCAAGGTATGCAAAATGCAATTTAGTATATCATGAATTGAATTAGAGGGTTATAGCAACCAAATTTGTAAAAAAAAACAAAAACATGATGAATATTACTTAATAAACATGCATGAACACTTTTAATGCATATTCTCACAATGTTCACATTTAATGTTCAAGTTTTGTGAATTTTAAAAGTATATCAAGGCCAATAAAAGGCTTTCAAAAACAAAAAGCTATTATTTCTGTTATTTTGAACACTCCCAGAATAAAAACGTATTTCTTGTTCTGCTGCACCGTTTATTCTCTCTGTAAATCCTTGAATCCAAGGACTCGGTACAGGCAGTGATATGATATGAGCACATGTTGTCCTCAGAGCGCTGTCAGATGTCCTTGTAATGTTTCCTCATGTTTCTTCACAGCTTTGTGTCAAACACTGTCGTGACATTTGACCTTCATGCTTTTCAAACGCAGGTATGCCAGCCTTTACTTCTGCGCTGGGCTGGAGACTCAGGATAACGAGCTGCTGACCCTTGAAGTGCTGCACAGATACGTGGAGTTGTTGGATAAATACTTTGGCAACGTGAGTGATTTGAACCTGAAGGCCACACAGACGTGAGGGAGATGCTCTCGTGTTCACAGTCCTCAGGAAGGATCTAATCCAGCCAGTTTTAAACCGGTTAATTTTATTAAGATGACCTACTTTGTCTTGTGTGTTACCCGTCTCATAGTTTTATATATTTAATGAATTCCAGTCAGGATCTGTTTCACTGAGGTTCATTTTATCAGAATTATAATGAAATGAGACACTGAAATATTATAGTCTGCTGCTAAAGAAGCTTCACAGTTTGATACTAAAATGACAAACACTGAATATTATGATTATGTTTAACTAGAAACACAAAGACAAAAAAACTGTAAAGTTAGCTTAAAGCTCAAACTAAACATTTGTGGTATGTGACACACACAGTTTTGATGAACTTTACTTTTCATGTCAAGATTTAACATAAAAAATATGATGAATTTAAAATAATTACGCATAAATTAAACCACATAAAACAAATATGTCGTTAAAATTAGCCTCACCTGGACAGGAAAATGCTGCTTAATTAAATGCATTAAAAATAATATTCCAATAATATATTTGGAATATATAAAACAATCTGAGTGGGGCCGTTATGCATAAGAAGTACTTTTACTTTTGATTCTTAAAGAACATTTTGATGCTGATACTTTTTACTGAAGTAATTTCACAGTGTTTATATTTGTGTTTTTACTGAAGTAAAGGATCTGAATACAACAATAAATACAGAATAATTGTCAAAAACAACCATATTTGCATTGGCAACCAGCTGTTTTGACATTTTAAAGATTGTATTGGCCTCTATTGGTATTTTACAATCAGTGTTATTGGATCAGCTGTGTCAATACAAAGGAAAAGGAAGAGAGAACTGTGAGGTTTCTATCCGTTTTATCAATAAGCTTACAGAATCTGAACTACAGCTCAGATCCCTTTATTTCCTCCTGGATCTGCACACAGATACAGTTTACAGTCACCAGTCTGACTCCCCCTGGTGTCCAGAAGACGCATCTGCTCCAGAAACACACACGTCCTGCCTGTTTTGATTCACAAATCAGGTCGAGGGCCACATACGCCATCTTATCTACACAAACAATGAAAGTGAAACTGTGGATGTAGAAAATGTAAAGGGGAGAATATGTTGAATTGTCTGTTTTTAAATTGTTTCTTCCATCAGCTTGTTGTTTCTTTATAACATTCAGTTCATCCAGAGTAGTTCAGCAGAAAGGTTTAGCCTCTTAATTTCCTATCTCTTTGTAGTCATTTTGTGTCTCTTTGTAGTTGTTTTATGTCTCTTTGTAATTGTTTTGTGCATCTTTGTCTCTGTGGTCATTTTCTATCTCTTTATAGTTTTTGTGTCTCCATATTGTCACTTTGTCTCTCTTAGTAGTTGTTTTATGTCTCTTTGTCGTAATCTCGTGTCTCTTTGTTGACATTTTGTAGCTGTTTTGTGTCTCTTTTGAGTCATTTTGTAGTCATTTTGTGTCTCTTTGTAGTTGTTTTGTGGCTCTTTGTTGTCATTTTGTGTCTTTTTTGTAATCATTTTGTGTTCATTAGTAGTTGTTTAGTGTCTCTTTGTAGTTTTGTGTCTCTCAATAATTGTTTTGTTTCTCTTAGTTGATGTCTTGCGTCTTTTTTGTAATCATTTTGTGTCCATTAGTAGTTGTCTCGTGTCTCTTTGTTGTTGTTTTGTGTCCGTCAGTAGCTGTTTTGTGTCTTTTTGTGGTAATTTTGTGTCCATTTATAGTTGTCTTGTGTCTCTTTGTAATTGTTTTGTGTCTCTTTCTGATCATTTTGTGTCTCTTTGTAGTCCTTGTCTCTGATCATTTTATTTTTCTTTGTTGTCCTTTTGTTCTGAGTCTCTTGTTGGTCAGGTGACTGATTGATTATTTGACAGTGAAGGTGACTTTGCCCGGTAAACCCTTTCACTAATCCCTCCATCGATCAACTGTAATTAATCTCTAATGTTTGGCATTTTATCCTCCTCCAGGTGTGTGAGCTGGACATCATTTTCAACTTTGAGAAGGCTTACTTCATCCTGGATGAGTTCCTGATGGGAGGAGAAGTTCTAGAAACATCCAAAGTAGCTGTGGGCGTTTCTATAGAGGAGGCGGACACGCTGCAAGAGGTACTTCAAGGTTAACACACAGCGGTTTTTCTTCTTACTCATGTGAATGTGCTTTTATATGTGTGTGTTCTCATCACAGACGATGGAGGAATACATGAGCAGACCCGCCTACTGAGCCGAGACTTGAAGCCAAAGGTTGTTTACACCGAACATTTTTATTTAGTGAGTAATAATGACTCATTCGGCACAATGCTGTGGTCATACAGTAGCTACAATACTGCTGGTATTTTTAGGAATCGTGATTATGTTTTAAAGTGCCTTTTAAGCCTCATATTTATTAATCTCAGGGTTTTATAACAGCTTATACGACTGATACATTTTTCATTTTTACACGTAAACATTTAAACTGGTGTGACGGTGAGTAAATAAAGAAACACGACACAGTAAGGAAAAAATAAAGTCAATGCTTTATTAACCAGGTATGTCACATATGACCACATTTAAGAAAGAATTACCAAAAAAAAACACAAGTGAATCTAGAGGATCCAACACTGATTCTTGTGGTGTGTGTGCATTGAAAGGCTGGTGAGTCACATGTACTGGTTGTTAAGTGTTGTTGAGCAACAAACTCATTAAAAAAAAGCATCAAATGAATGTCTGAACACTCATATTTCTGCTAATAAATATTAACTTTTGTAAACTTACATTAACTAAAGTTGACTGCATGTTTTTATTCTTCAAAATACTTCATTTTCACCCTCTCCCTCCACTAAACAATGTATATATGTACAGTATCTGTCTGTTGTATTCATTGGGCAGGTTTGGCATCAGTATCACTCTCTTCAGTTTCTGGGTTCAGATAGCTCAGCAATTTCATCACTGCCTCATTATCAAAGCCTTGCATTTGCGTTTCAGCGCCCCTCTCATCATCCTCAGACTGTCTCTTTTCATCCGGGCTTTTATCTGAGTCCATCTGATCAAAATAAGCCTGTATCGCCTGTTCAAAAGAGCCCGTGGCGCCAACATCGTCCCGCTTTTGGCTGGCTTTGTTGTTCCTGTACGCAGGGTTGGGATACCGTGCCAGCATCTGAGCTGCTAAATACGCTGCCAGCTCGTCCTCGTCCACGCTGTCGTCATAGTCGTCCTTTAATGTGCCGGGGAGGCGCCGGTGCGTGGGAGCGGATTCCCCGGGACGCCCCGGAGGCGGAGTGTGAAGTCGTGACAGCGAGCTCTTGTACTGCTTCTGCTTCCTGACGGGAGCTGGGTCCTCGGCGCCTCCTAACCCCAGGATGTTCAGGATCTCCTCCGTCCTCAGCTCCTCTGGGCTCTTTTGTCTGTCTGGAAAGCGTCTGCTGTAGAATTTCGCTTCAGGAATCTTGTTGTGAGGCTTCTTCGGGGATAACTGAGCGAGCCTGTTGCTCTTTCGTGACTTCTCCTGATTCGTGGTTTCTCCTGTTTTCAGCATGTCCACCAGGTCTTCAGGTGGGATCTGGTACTTCTGGGAGATCTGGATGAGCTGGTAGATGGCCCGTGGATCTATGCTGTCTCTGTACTGAGTCTGAGCCGCTCTCCTCTCCTCCCTCTCTTTCTCCTCTTCCTCCTCCTCCACCTCTCGTTTCTGCTCTTCTTCTTCTGTTTTCTCCAGCACCTTGAGAAGGTAGTAATCTACCAAGTTAGCCACATCATCTGGATCTTTTGACCTCTTGACTGGGTAGCTTTCATCATCTTCCTCTTCATCATCCCCATCAGCTTCTTCGTCGTTATCGTCGACATAATCGAGCCCTCGGTCGTGCTTGTTGTCCTCCTCCTCCTCGTCCTCCTCCTCCCCCTCCTCTTGGAGAGGACCCCAGTCTGCGAGATCCCCGCCTACGTCATCGTACGCCACGTTCCTCACGTTAAACATGTCACCATCTTCCTCATCGTCGTCCTCGTCCATGTCGTCCTCCTCATCCTGCCGTTTGTGCAGGGGCTTCATGTTGGTCAGCTTGTCCAGCTCGTCGAACACCGACTGCAGCGTGGCGAGGTTCTGAGGCGTGTACTTCTCCTCCACGTTCTCGTTGGTGCGTTTAAAGGGGCTCTCGTGCTCCAGATCGGACCCCTCTTCATCCTCGTCCCCCTCGCCCTCCTCCTCATCCTCGAACATCAGCGGCAGCTTCCTGTGAGGCTTGATGCTGCTGCGTTGCTTCTGCTGCACCCTGGGATACTTGATGTTTGCTCCCTCCATGCTGGGGTGAACTGGAGGCTTGGAGGCCTTTTCCGTCTGTTGGAGGGTGCTGAGCACAGCCTGCAGCAGCTCTTCACTCTTATCCTCCTGTCCCTCCTCCTCCTCTTCCTCCTCCTCCTCGTCTTTGCTCTGCACAGGGTTGGAAGCCAGTCTCAGCATGGCTCGCAGCTTCTCAGCATCATCCATGCGGCTGGCATCGTACCCTGTCGTGAGAGGGACGTGCTGCTGCTGCTGCTGAGACTCCGTGCCGGTTCTTTGACGGAGGCTCTCGATGTACTCCAAAGCTTTGAGCATGTCGGCATTAGGAGCCTGGCGGACGTCTCCTCTCTGGGAGTCGGGGTCACTTCCTCGCAGTCTGTGCTCTCTGAGAGAAGCCCCGTGAGCGCCAGAGGAGCCCAAGAAGAGGAGGGTTAAGAGGAGGAAAGGTTTGCAGGTTGTGGAGGTCTCTGGGAGCGACGGCATGGTGACGCCTGCCGAGGAGAGACAAAGAGACGCATGTCAGCGCTGACCTTTACACATCAAGCTAACCGGTTCGCAACGCTTACCGCTCTGGCATTTCTGAAATGTCTTCTGCTCTTATCATCACTTTAATGTCTGGTCTGATGGGAGCATCACAGACATGGAGACATTTGTATTGATTTGGACATTTAGGGACTTTTGCGCTGGTGTAAACACACCAAACATCCAGTTTAATTAACATAAACCCAATTTTGGTCAAATTTACGCCACATTAAACAAGAGCTGGGCTTTAGTTTAGTATGAAAGTTTATCATGACACACAGTTACATCATTTAAACTGATTATTAGCAAACTGAATATCAATAAAGCTGAAAAATTACTGAAAAATATCTTTAAATCCAATGGCATCATCACTTAACATCTTAACATCCTTACTTATGAAACAACCAGAAAACATACTGAAGTATTATTTACTTTACCACTTTAATTAAGCTGAATTCTAACATATAAACATATATACATAAATGAATTATATATATCATAGATCATGTTTTATCTTACAGTTTGCATCAAAACAAAAATGACAGATCCAGCAGCTGAGAAGCAACTGGTGCTCAATCTTCTATCAGTATTTACTACTATTACTACTAATAATTGTTTTAATAATATTAAACTGTATATTCCAGCCTCGTCAGTGTGAGGTATAACCCGTGCACAGTGCTGGCTGCTGCTGTTGGATGATCACACTGGAATCCTGCCGCCTGTTTGCCAGCAGCAGGAACAGCAGCGGCATTCAGCTCTCGTGCAAATCTCATTAGTCGTTAAATTGCTGCTCTCAGTGAGTCACGGCCCTGTTGTCAAGGTAACCCGGTAAGGCTGATGTGAACCTCTGCTTCAACCAACGAAAAACTCCCAATTATCACTGTTTTCTTAAGCTTTAACCCGAACTGAGCGTTATTCTGTGGGAACAAACTGCCCTTCAGTGGCATTAAAAACGTGTCTTTGGACTTGTGCTTTTAATGCAAAATGCATTAAAAATTGTTTTTAATGCAAATGCATGCAAAATAGAGACTTATGTGCACATTTTAATAATTATTATAAAACAAGGCAGTTAAGAAGGATGAACAGCGCACATTTAAAGCGACGATGCAGAAGCAATTACAGTGTTTTTTCCGTTTACTTTTTCCTTTTTTATCGCCTGGATTTGAATGGCATAACTTCACGTTGTTTCATATTTATATTTTTGTTTTGTTTTTTTACACGAAAATTAGCATTAATCAGCGCAATTAATTCTGCATAATATGAAACGAAATAAGAACAAAGAAACAACACAACCCCAGCAGCTGTCGGTGCATCAGGTTGGCAAACAAACACTGAAAACAAGCTCAAACTAATAAAAAATACTCTCTCTTTTTAAATGTTGCGTGATAAAAAACATACTCACGGTGCTGTAATGTGGCGCGTGCAGTTAATAACAACCAAGGCTTACCTTTAGTAATTAGTTTCTTTCGAGGCTCGTGAGTGAACTGAGCATGTCTCTGTCTCGCGGTGTGAGTCTGCTTTCAGCACCGCGGACAGCTCCTCTTGCTATTAGAGCAACCACCTGACTCGTGCGTCACAGCGCGAGGAGATGTACGCAACACACGCGCGTGCACATATACATAACACACGCGCACAGTTCACTTGAGTCAGCCAAACAAAACTGCTTCTCTCTTTGAATATGAACTGAAAGTATTCTGACCCAGAACATCTCAGCGGCGGCATAATGGCTTTTGTCGCAGCTTATGATGAGATGAATAAATTCATAATGGGGCTATATTTAGGAGCATTGACTGAAGGGCTGATCAGGCTGTTCTGTCTCGGCTGGGCGCAATAATGGGAGCGATAATAGGATTCATGAGCGTGTTTATAGTGGTGGAGATCATAATGATTTTCCAATAGTGGGAATAAAGAAACTTAAACGTGCTTTTTTCACATTTTATTCGCGCTAAATTGCAAAATAAAGTGTGTTTTATTGCGGATAAACGCTGAATATGTTTTTTTCTAATAATTCTTTTATTGTATTCTCTGCTGACTTTCTTTACTGACTCATACTATTGTTCTCCTGTGTAGTGCAGGTTGAATAGCTGTTGTCATTGACTGCTGTTGTGTCTCTGCTGCAGCACCGAGGGACAGACACGGTTAAAGTCCACCGATGACTCACAGACGGTCTCCGCCAAAGCCCGAGACGGGCGGGGTGACAGAGAGACTGCAGAGGGGTGTGTGTGTGTGTGTGTGTGTATGTGTGTGTGTGTGTGCATGTGTGTATAAGAGAAAGAGAGAGAGAGAGCATTTTTGTCGTCAGCCAGCCTGCACTGTGGTCTCTATTTTTGGCTGCCTGTCAAATCTTGTCTAGTGCAGATCAGTGTGTGTGTGTGTGTGTGTGTGTGTGTGTGTGTCTCACAGATTCATTCATAAATCCTCCTTCTCGCTGTGTTTGATGTGAGCTCAGGCTATCCTCCACTGACCTGCTTGTCTTCCAGTGAAGCTATCTTGTCTCCAGCTTTGTCACACTTGCAGTATTTATAAATAGTAAAATTACTTCTTCAGCATATTTATTTTTGACCTTCTCCCCACAGTGAAATGCAAAACATCTGACTGCCTAACTGCTAATATAAACAACTGAATCTGAGTGAATTTCTGTCAATATTTCTGTTTCGGAGCACTAAGAAGAGGATGTAAGCTTTCACAAAATGTTACTCACGGCACCAGAAAATGTTCTGACACATTACAACGCAGCAGAATAATTTTCTGGTGCTTTGAAAAAAACCACTGAGTTTATAGTGTGGAGAAAAAAAGAGGGATGAGTCATACACAGACATCCTTTCAAACTCATTAAGGAACTTTAAAGGCTCAGCGCCTCGCAGCTTCTTCATATGGAGGCACATCAAATGTTTTCAGGTCTTTTATTTTGAAGGGCTGCAGTGACAGTAGATGTTGACATACCAGATATTTAAAGAAACCAGGACAAAAGAGCTGATTTTAATCTCATGTCTCTGTCAGCCTAATTACATTTTCCCTCATGACTAGCACACACACACACACACACACACACAGCCAGTGCCAGTTTTGTACTGATAAAGCCCGAGCTGTCCGGCTAATTGCTTGTGGTTGTGCCTGTGGCAGGATTACTGGTAAACAGAAACCAATTACAGCTCGGTTCCTCCCCCATTTCCACCGCCTGTCCACTAAAAAAAAACAAGGTTTTTCTCAGGTCAAGTGAGAAGTTTCTTACAGGCAATTAGCAGTTTTCCCCATTTTGTACAGCAGTGTGGTGTGACTGTTTGGGGTCACATTTTTCAGAAGATCTGAAACTATTTTTTAGCACAGGAACTGGTGCATTTACTTTAGCCTCAGGTTACAGTCTCGTTATGCAGAATATGAAGAGGTTGGTGTGATAGAAACTGTTATTATACATTTATTCTGGATCAGAAACCATAATGAAACGTTTTCTAAATATCAAAGTCTGTTTTAAAGGTGCTAAATGTCATGTATAGCACCTTTAATTTGACAAAACCATCCCAAATCAAGGTCCACTTACCAGCTTTTATTAGTGCATACAGCTATATTATGCAGCCTTTATCAGCAAAATAATAACAAAAAAATATTCAACGAGACATACTTTATCAGTATGATAAACCCCATCAAATAGAGCCAGTAAGTGGACCTTTAATGCTTAATTTTTAAGTGCAATAGGAGAAGAGTCCATCCAATGTTAAAGACCTTTTGAAACAGCTTAGAGCTCAAACAAGTGGGCCATGAGTTTGGATTATTTTGTCACAAGTTTATTAATTATTGTATAAAATGTCTAATTATAGGTGGACAACAAAAAGTAACTACTTTACTTTGTGGACAGTTTCAGTTCCTGTGTTTATGGTCGTATCTTCTGCTGCCGGTCTGAGATGAAATAATGTAAAAGTTATTATAATCAGTAAACTTTTGCATAATACTATCATGGATTAGAGAGATGTGATTCTCTGGATTTTAGCACTGAGGTAATTAGTTAAACATTTGATTTACAAGTCAGGTGAGTTGGGAAAAAAGACAATTTAGATTCAAATGAAAACAGTAAAAAGACAAAATATGTGATGCTCAAACTGGGAAACTTTTCTAAATGTGATGCATTCTGTTTGCAGTTATGTTTTACACAGTGTCCCATTTTTTTATTAATTAGAAAAAGTGAAAGTAACTTACAAAAGAAAAGATTTACATTTTAATTCAAATGCTGCTAAATCCTGTTCGGTGCACGGGAGGAAGTGATGTCACCATTTTCAACAGGGCCCCGCCCACTTCAAAGCAGTGACAAAAGCACAAAAAATAAAGATAAAAATAAAGTTCAGTGATATCTGCTCACCCCTCTGAGCCTTTCATATCTGTGTTGAAATGAAAGGCTCATTCCTAGCTAATTATAAATATTATATTATTAAATTTCTGCCGAAAGATCCCCATGAACATAATCTTTGCACCTTCAAGTAAGCAAAAATATTCTAAATTTGTCAAAAAAAGAAGGTTAATTGAGAATGCAAATGAAATAATATCATGTTTTTTCCCCTTATTATTCAATATATATGTATTTATGATGATTCATGAAAGTGTAGGCATGTTTTTTATGCATTATTTATTTGATTTTCTCTCCTTTTTATACATGTTTACTCTAAGTATACAATGATAAGTTATTCACTATAAAACACATACATTTTGCAGGAAAGTATAAAGAATATCATGTAAATCTATTAGTTTTTATGGTTTTTATGTGGGACCCTCAATGCTCGTTGCAGGAAAACTTAGAAACAGTGTTTTCAGACACTTGATGCTGTTCTGTGACTCATTTTTAAATGAATGCATCATGAAAATGTGACACAGGAACACTCACCTCTGCTGGTGGAGGGCACCGTCTCCTCTCCCCTCGGTCCCTTTCCTTCCTGTGTGTTTGTCCCCTGGCGACGGGGCGGCTGCTGCCCATTCATTACCCCGCGGCCTGACAGCCAATAATTCTGCTCTTTAACTCAGGTTGTCACAAGCTTGGCAGCCACAATGTGGAGAGAGAGAGAGAGGGAGAGAGGGAGAGGTTGTGAATGGGTCTACAGGGTTTGACGTCAGCCTCCTTTCTCCGGTCGATGATGTGTGTGTGCGTGTGCTGGGGAATAGGTGTGATGCATCAATTTTTGCTCTTTTGTGAAATGTGAGATGTGGCACCAGAGTCTCTCTGAGGCATTTATAGCACGCCGGGGCAGATGTACAAATTGTTCCCCGCCACATTTGTCACTCTTCCCCGAAATGATGACAACAATGAAATCATGAAGCTGCGTGCATCCACATGACTGACAGAGAGAGACGGGGGTCAGAGAGCCTGACAGGCATTCATTTATTATTGTTTTCTGTGAGACAACCAGTAAAAGATCCATTTTCATGTTGTGTTTGTTGTTCGGCTGCAGGTAGAAATGATTTGTGTTTCCACAGGAGCATGAGTCACTCGGTTTGCTGACGCTCTGTGAGGAGAATACAGCAGGAACAATCAGACCACTTTGGCTGTTTACGAAAACCCAAATGAAATTGGCAGCAACTCGAGCACGTATGGGAAATTAAAACAGGAACTTCATGGTGCGGGAGGGGGTTTGGACATGTCAGGGAGACGAGTATCTCTGCACTAAATTAAATAATCATAAAATGTTTTAACAAGCCAGAAAAAATAGAATATAAAAATATTTTTCCTCCTTATTTTAACATACATTTTTCGTCTTATAATGACATTTTATTTCACAGTGTTGCTTTTTTTTCAAATGTCACATTTTATATTTCACCATCACTTTTTAGGTCACACATATGAGAAATTTACAATGGGGGACATTCGCCTCCCGTTCCCTTCAGTTCAATGCATCTGAAGTGGGGAATAAAACTTTAATTTTTACTGGTTTCTACTGGTTGCAAAAAGGAGTTTAATTACCTACAAATGTGTGAGAAAATCACCTTATTTCTCACTCTCACTTTTTAATACTTCAGTAAACACTTTCCTAATTATTTTATGGTTTCACTCACTAGTTTATGTGAAGGTTGTGTTTGTTTTTTTGTGTTTTCTTCCTTTCCTCCCCCCTCCCTTCTCTGTCCTCCTCCTCATCTACTGCAGGTGTGTGTCAGGGGGCGTGGCCTGCAGCAGACAAGGCACACCTGCTCCTAATCAGCTCATCATCCTCTCTATAAAAGCCTGGACAGACTCCTCTCCTCAGCAGGATCATTTCATCCTGTTCGCTTTGGTGCTGTGTGCATGAACCCTTTCTCCTCCACATGATCTCAAATTGTTTCTATGAACGTCATTGTTTCTGTTGTCATTGTTTTGAGGTATCAAACTTGAGTGAATCATTGGCTTCACACGCTGTTGTGATCCGTGTTTTAACTCGACTTTCTGTGAAGTTCAACAACTGTAGGGAACAAAATGTCTCATGATTTCTATAAGTCAATGCTCTCTTTTGTTCTCCACCTACTCATCTGCGTCTATTTTCAGCCACTTTTTTTTATCAGCAGTGTCACAACATATCATACAGTCACTGTGCTTCACCACAGTTACCATACAGTGTCTTCTCTCTTGCCTACGGGCTGCTGATGGGACCCAGAAAAAGATTAAAAAAAAACAGATGAGGAAAAGTTGTCTGAAGGGATTAGAAAGAGGGGAGCACATTTTCTCTCTCTCTCTTGGGTTCATGGACATCTTCATGTTTAAGCTTCACTGCATTTTATTTGAGGAATATCTAAAAAAAATCCTCCACACTCGGCTGCTTATGAGACACAGTGCAGCCTTTTCACGATGCTGAGCTCTGATGCTGCTGTTCTTAAAGTCACAGAGCAGATGTTGTTGGCACGTAAGGGAATATTTGTTGTTTACCTCCTCCTGAA
>CAFUXE010000364.1:95193-118439 GCA_903364295.1 Serranus cabrilla | reverse complement strand
GAGTCTCCATCCTCCTCTGACCTCTGACCTCTGACCTCAACAAGCATCAAGGCTCTCTGGATATTTCCTCTTTTTGGGACCGTTCTCTGTAAATTAAATCACCTTTTTCTTCCTCTTTCTGATGCTCTTTGAGCTTCAGCAGCTCGTCTTCACCATGAATGACAGGTGTACCTAATAAAGTGGCCGGTGAGTGTATATTTTCTAATACTTTTTATGTATATGTATGTTGGATATCATTACTTTTTATTACCTGCCCTGAAGCTGCAACACTTCTTCTGTAAACTGGAACAATCATAAACTTCTGTGTCCACATTCACTCTCATGCTGCACTTACATGGGAAGTTGTGCATGAAACACGCCTGTGCAGCGATGAACCACTCGGCTCGAGTCTCACAGAAGATGGCGATGTTGTTTTTCGGCCGCTGACCCAGTGATGCCAGACCGCTGCCCAGCTGGGACGCCGCCGTGTGGATTTCCTTATAGGAGAGCCAGTGGTACTCACCCAGAACCACCTGCAGGACGGAGGGGACGTTTAGTTAGAGAACCAGAGGGGGAATAACAAAAAGGATGCAATGTTCCAAATCAGGTCAGATTTAAAGGTCAGTGTTCATTAAATTACTGCAAAGAAAAGAACATTTGAGGACTTTATTCTTTTTAACTGGGTACATTTCACCACAGGAGCTCCGTCCCACAGTCACGTTTCTTATTAAAAAGTCACAGGAAAGGGACGGACAGTTCACAGCTCGCAGACAGAGCTACTTCCTCCTCCACTCACTCATGCATTTCATGGCCATCGTCTGTGTAAAGACACACACAGGCTGCTGGATGTTCTCCAACACAGCAGCTCCATGCATGTGTTAGTGCGGTTATACTGCCTCCTGCTGGTGAATACGTGGTAGTGCATGGACAGAAAGGCACCCTGCAATGGTGACTGTGCAGCACTGTTATAGCTTCTGTTGCCGCAATAAGTGTTTCAACAGGGGGTTTACGTGGATTAGAGGGATCAGGCTGCAGGATTAGTGGGGAAATTCAGAGGAAATGTGACTGTGTGTCAACTCCTGGATGTGCAGGGACTGTGGGCACTTTTGAAATCTACAAATTTCAAAGTGTTCTGCAGGGCAAAGTTTACACTGGATGTAACTTTGTGTTTTTGGAACAATTTGTAAAAGCAAATAGATGTTAAAGCATGCAACCATGACAGCACAAAGTGTCTGAATCTAACATGCATTTTCAAGTGTTTCTTTTTCTGATCAGTTTGGTGCTAAATAGTTATTTGATGCACTAAAAGTGTGTGCAGGACTCTGGCTCCAAATGATCTGGGAGGTTTCAGCTTCATTTCTGTACAGTGGAGATCTTTAACTATGCTGCTCCTCCCAAAACTCCACCTCCTCCATCACTCTTTACCTTCTTAAACACCTTTCCGTTGCTCTGCCGCTCGTCTTCTTCACTGATCACCTCCCTCGTCCCCAGACAGTCTCTGTGTGGGAACCTGCTGGCTGCATACTCAAACACCTTGTCCAGGGTGTCCACTCCTGGCTGCATCAGGGTCGCCAGCCGCTTGGCGACGCTCACGTCTCGGTGCGGCCCCTCGGGACGTCCCAGCACGGAGCGGGCCTTCGCCCTCTTGGCTCGCTCCTCCTCTGAGCCGTAGCCGCCCCCCTCGGCTCTGGACACCCAGCTGAGGAGGTAGGAGGGCAGGAAGGCGATGGAGGTGTAGATCCAGACCATGAGGTGGAAGAGCAGCAGCAGCATGGGGTTCAGGTCCTCCTTCAGCTTCATCGTGGTGAAGCGAGGAGAAAGAGGAGGAGGAGGCGAGAATAAGTTCCTGCTCCTCCTGTGACAGGCAGCCTTTACTTCTCCTCCTTCTTGTTTTATTTCTTCACTGCTGGAAAATAAATGTCTGGTATTAGAGCAGCATCTGGCATTTCTTTTAAATGGTTAAACTGCTTCCAAAATAAGAGCTCGCTTGTCCTCATAATGATCCCCTCGACTCATTCAGAAACCGAAACAAAACGATAAGTCACACGCTCTCAGGCGGCCACAGAAAGCAGAAGGGACATTTTTGTTCCTGGCTAACCACGACTGAGACAAACACACCGACTCTGTCTGCGTCTCCTTTTCCTTTCTCGAGCCCCTGAACTGTTTCTAGCACAGCGTGAATACAGCACGAGCAACTGTCACTGTCACACACTGTCAGCATCGAGCTGAAAGAAAGCAGCAGGGAGAGACGAGAAGAAACAAGCAGGAAGTGGAAAAATAAGCAGATGTGAATGGCGTTAAGGTGTGTGAGGAGTTTCTGAATGAGTGTGTGTGACAGAATACAGACAGAACAAGCTGCAGCTCAAGTGTGAGCGCTGCCAACTGGCCTGTCCAGCCACCCGTTAAACTCCATGACGCAAGATTTAGTGAGAGTGTGACGGGTGTTTCTGAGAGATGACACACACCTCCTCAGCTGGACTGTCTGAGTGTGTTACAGATGTAAGATTAATAGGTGCTGGCAGAGTGTGAGAGCTGTCCGTGGTTCTGAACAGACACCAGTGATATGCAATTTTGGGGCATATAGTAAATGCTCGAGCTGGAATGAAAAAAGATGTGTTTTCATGTGCACCCAGAGAGCGACTTTCTCAAACATAAAGCCGTTTTTAAATCATATTTAACGTTGTTATACATTATTGTACAAACATGCATCACATTGTCAGACAATTCTTTAAATGATACCTGAGAAAATAAAGAATAAAAAGGAATAAAATAGCTGCATGAGCATCATTTCTGTTCAGGGTCTGCTGACTTTTGAAGAATAAATGAATTATTAGCACAGCATGCAACATTTTCTGCATTATATACAGTTTTCATAACAGCACCAATAATATCTGTCAGCTGATAAATCTGTCCGGCTCGACTAGTTTCCTGTAGTTATCTTTGTCTTTATCCGTCCATCTGTCACACGACTGGACAAATCAGCCTCATATTTTAGTTGCATATTTATGACTCAACAGCCTCTCATGGTTGCAGTGATTCACAATATCTGATTATCCTGTTTTAGAGACTGTTTTATTCAAGCATTTCAGGCTCAAATCGAGCCTCACTGAGTGTGTTGCAGGATGCATGTCGGCCTGTGCAGTATCTTGTTATTTGTGCAAGAAACACCAGCGTAAACACCATTAACATTACTTTCTACTATCTACTGTGGCCGAAATAAATACTTTTGCTGCTTTGTACCTGTTTTGGAAGTCCATATGCTGTCATGTCTGGATGAATTATCTCATCTGGAGCTGCACACAGCTCAGCGAATTTCTCCAGAAACTGCATCTGTATGAATGCTGCTACTGCACTAAAAATAAACTGATTTTGGCGTGATTTAAAAGCAATAAAAGTATAATTAAAAAGGATGCTGAAATAACTAAAACATGGTGCAGATGTTTTGTTTTTGGAGCGTAAGTTTGGGTAGATTAAAGCGATGATATGCAGGTAATTTTCAACACCTGCACTCTACTAACTTCATGTTTACTTTAACATATGTATGCCAACACTGGGATTAGCATTTAATATGCCTAATTTATCAATAAAGCATATTTTATCTTATTTTTTTATTCTCATGCAACACCACAACTGATGCTCTGGAAAATCATGCTTTCAACTTTATTTATTTAACAGTATTTTTGTTCACTACTACTAGTTTTTCTATCCCTACAGCCTCAATTTTCATATTTTTCCGTGAACAGAAAATCTTAAAAAATGACGAAGATGTTGCAGTGTGAGGCTCTTCGTGTTATCAGTCAGGTTGAAAACAGTTTAAATGGTTTCAAGCTGCCATTCGAGGCCACCGATGTGAGGAAATAACCCTAATGCATATTGACGTTTCTATTCAGTCCATCAACTGTTTCTGCAATCGTGCACCTAAAACAACATGCCCCCTGTCAGAATGCATGCACACACACACACACACACACACACACACACTGAAAGCAGTCTATTCTAGCAGCAGTAATTCATTATTCATATGAGGGAGCGGCTCAGCTCGCTCCCCTGAAGCAGCACATCTTTCCCCTCACAGAACTGACTCGTCTCCCAAACACACTCGTCCCTCAAGTGTCCCTTTGAGACTCATAAATAAATAAAGGCTTTTACCAGCAGTGTCCTCCCAGACTACCATCTGTTCCCTGTGGGACGTGGACTCTACAGCGCTGTTGTTCTGCTCGGTGTCCTGTTTCCCGGCCTGGACGCTTTGCTTCATCACAGGACGCTACAGCTTAGCAAAGCTGCACCCCATCACCCGCCATCATGCACTGTTCAACTATCTCTAGCAGGAAATCAAGGTCAATGAAATGGAGGACACGCAGTCTGAGGAACTGGGGTAAACAAACTTTCAGACGAGAGAAGAAGAGCAGAGCTGCTGGTTTGAAGTCTGCTGGAAGAATATCAGGCTGCAAGAACAGATTGAAACCCAACTACCGTCTTAATTTCCATTATTTTTTTGCAGACGTACGGCTCAATAACTGGGTTTCCCATTTTTAAACAAAATGTTAATTTGTGAGGACTTTAGACTGAATCTGAAGGCTTTGAGATGTTTTGGATTAGCTGTTAAATGGGACTCGCTATTTAAAATTTCAGATTTTATCAAAGAAAAAGCAATGTAGCTTATAGTTTTATAGTTTTCTCGTTAATATGCATCTCTGTAAACACTGGAAACTAGATTTTTCATGCAATCTCCTTTGTGAGACCCTCCTTTCATGGTAAACATCCACCTCTCAACTCCCAACACATCCACATCCTCGGTTTAAAGCACCAATCCAAGATTTAAGAAAGCTCCCTTAATATTGAAAATGTCAATCTGTATTAAATGAAATTTGTTGGTGCTTCTATAAAAAATGACTGATAAAAAAAAAAGCTTCCTTTAGAGCCACAGAAGACATCTTACAACTGTTTTTACAGGTTAAACAGTTCTCCTCCTGTCCCTTTAAAAAGTGTTGTGGGGAAGTTAAAAACTTGTGAATCTTTAAATTACATAATTATGTTTGGTTGTATGCGAGCATGATGATAAAAAAGTCGTACTGTGCTCATTCAAAGAGAGCCTGCTCCATATGTAGATATGATTCACTGGTTGTAAACTAACAAAAACACAATTATTCTTAGTTTTGTGTGATTATACAGCAATGAAGAAATAATTAGGAATATTATATTACATTTCTGCCAATAGATCCTCTTAAATCCTGCACACTGACTCTCTGAAACTAAGAAAATAGTCCCATTTGAGAAGCTTAGACCGGTAAATGTTGCCTGAAAATGTCCTGAACTTTTCATCAATTATTTAAAAAAAATCAACTTATCATTTCAGCACAACTATTATAATAAAAGGCGAGTGCAGCACCTGGTACGAGTCAGATTACGCCCATGCAGAGAGATAAGGTGCTGTAGTCACAGAGGGGAGGAGGCTGCTGGAGGTGTTTGCTAAAAGAGATTTAGATCGACCTGTAATCACACAGCATCCATCACCATCACCTGTAATTATAAACAGACAGCTCTAATTATCTGTTTACCCACCAAAGAAACAAGCAGCACAAACCTTCACTTTCCAAAACATCCAGCAGATTAAAGCAGTGAAGCTGGTGTGAAGGAGCCTTAAACCTGCATTCTGTGTAACGGCCAGCAGGGGGCGACCTCACGGGCTGCAGAAACACGTCTGATTGTATTAACGTCTATGAGAAACTGACACTTGATTTATTACATCAGTGATGTGTTTTTGGTCTCAATTACTAGTTTAAAACATTATTTAATACACCATGATGTTAGTTAAGTACATTTTGGTTCTATTTAAAGTAAAATAGACAGTTAAACAGTATAACAATGCCACCGCAAGCCTTTTACAGATCCACATGAAATGTCAACAGTTTCCAAAGATTATCGACATTTATTTTAGTTTCTGAAGCACAAAATATACTTTCCTCCAAAGATAAATAAAGCTCTAATTTACCAATTACTCATTACCTGCACATATATATATATATATATATAATGAGCGCTCTTATCCTCCATGAGGTGGGACGTTTAAGCACATAAAATACTCACAAAGAAAACGGCTCTTAAACTTGTAAACAACAACATCAACCTGTTAATTAGCATCGAGGCTCAGCTAAGCATATAAAACTTGACTCTTTTACTGTGTGTTTTCAGTTCGTTAAGGAACATTTTGGTCACCTTAAAATGTCACCATTTGTTGAACTTAAAGACGCTCTAAGAAGACAGTGTTTAATTTTGTTTAAAGCCTCTTTTTTGCCAAAATTAGCATCCAAATAAACACCCCTCACTCTGACATAACTTGAGCTGAACTGTCCTCAGCACCATCTGCTAATTTACACTTCATCTATATTTAAATGTATTGAATGTTATGTATTTTTATAGTGGGGCTGTTATTTTCATAGCTATTTTTCTGGAGATGCTCTGCTGCTTTGTTGTTCTTGTAACAATAACGAACAAAGTGCTTTGAAATGGAAACTTTCCCAGTTAACTAGCTAGCGTTAGCTGCTAACTTAGTTCCAAACAAGGCAACAAATAACCAAGATGGCGACGGCCAAAAAACCAAACTTGAGGCTTCAAAACAATCCACAAACAAATGGATGATCCAACCAAAGGCCGAGCTGCTAAAGAACCAAGAACCTACTTTACACTATAGAAAAACAAAGCCCTCGACTCTAATCTCTTACCTTTGTTAGCGGGAAATGGGTCGCCACAATATGTAGCCTAGCAGTTGCTCAATGAGCAGCTTAATGCAGTAAGCAGGCAGGTCTCCTCTCACTGGATTAATTGAGTAATATTGTGACATGGTCCATGTATCGGTGGAGTGAGCAGCATGTGTGTGTGTGTGTGTACAATCATTGCTTCCTCAAGAGATTGTGTGAATGGGCTCTTTTGTTTTCCAACGTCATCGCGCGCTCACCCACTCGGCTAAGCGGGCAGCCTTCAGTCCTGCAGAAAGTTCAACATGGCCATTGTGGTGAAACGACGCAGCAACACACGACTCGGTCTCAAGGGTCAGAGTGTGTGTGTGTGTGTGTGAGTGTGTGAGAGAGAATGAGATGTATGTGGTGTGTGTGTGGGAGTGCAGCACAGATTTGCACACATTAAGTGTTGCTGCCAATTTCGAATGGTGACATAATCAAAGCTTGCAAAACAATTGGAGAGTTTTAAGTGTGGATTGATTGAGAGTGAAAGCACAAAACAAATGTGGATTATGTGGATCAGACTGCAGCTTTTCTCTGCTTCAGTGTGACAGAAACGACTGGAAGACACCTATAGCAGCTGCATCATTTAAAAAAGTTTTATTTATTGTGTTTTTAAGTAAATATTGACTCTTTTCACTCAGCAGACTCTGTAAATTTACTTAGAATAATTTCATAACTCCATAATAATAACGCAGACTTGTGTCCCTTCTTAGAAATATGGCTCCAAGGAGTGTGTGTGTGTGTCTGTGTGTTTTCTAATCACATCGGACCATCCTCGCAAGACAATAGCATCTCTGTCTGCAGTTCATGGGAGCTCTGCATCATTTGATAACCGCTGCCTCGGGCCGACACACTACAGCGGGGTAAGTAGCTGTGAAAAGTGGCGAGCAGCTTGAGGTTTTTCTAAAAGTTAGGAGTGAAGATTGTGGTGAGGTGACACGGATTTTTCTGCCCTTTTATTTAACCACATGCTGTTAGAAAATGTGCCAGCATTTCATAATCCTTCAAATATATGCTGGTATTTATATAAAAATATTGGCATTATTACATGCAAACCATATGCTGCTTACTAATTCATCCTTATTAACATCACAGCTTAATATTTAAAACACAAAATATGAATAATTATTATATTACTCCAAACACTGAGCTACAGATGTTCCAGCTGCAAACATCCAAAAGCACTTACGAGCGTCAACGACCCCACATCGGCAAGGCAACTTCCGGTTTGGAATTTCAAAACAAAAGATTCCAAATTGTGTGGCAACATTTTGACAGCTGCAAATTTGATTTAATCCCTATAAATAAAATAGAATAATATTTAAAGAGCTACCAATACGAGGTAAAACGTCCAAAAATAACGTATATAGGCTGTGTTTAACAGCCTGGTCACTCGTTTCTACTATTTAAATTGTTTTAACTCTTACTTGGGTGCTGACTTTTTCTATTTTTCATATTTTCTATTTTTTTTTTTACTCAAAGCACGTGTTTCTTTAATATATATTTATAGTATTTTAGTACTTTGTGTTTTTTGCACCGATACATTCACACACAGAGTTCTCAGGTGAGTGGAAAATATTATTTGTATTGACTGCTATTTACCATTTTATTCTCATTTGACTACAGCAAGTAAGTGCACCGTGCAACGTTAAACTTAACAACACAGAAATTCAACTGAGGTTTTACTTGTTAGAATAAACTTCCAGAGGTATCTCTGTCCTTTTCGGTGAACTTGACGCAGCTGCAGCATCCGGCACATCTGGATACTCACGCGCAGAATAAAGACAGGACGTAAAAAGGACCAGCGCTCTTACCTCAGGTGTGGGTTTGTCCGGGTCGCAGCAGGTAACAGAGCCCGCTCTCAGCCTCCACCGGCTCCGGTCGAAACGGCGGTGTTGCGCTCTGCAGTGTGAGCCCGGAAGTGACACGCGCGTCGTGCGGCCGTGTGAGGATGGATGACGGGCTGGGAGGAGGGGGGGATGAGGGGGGGAGGCTTTCCCTGCGCTATGATTGGACTCGTGGAGGTGGCGCGTGCTAGGGGCTGGCCGAGATGGAAAGAGGGCTCGAGGTGACTGCACGGGTTACTAGCTGTCAGATGGAGTAGGAGGGCGCGCGCACGGTACTCACGCACACAAGCAGCAGGCGCGCGCGCGCACACAGTGGGTCAGATTTAGAAATCACAAATGTTAAAGCTGTTATCAGACTGTTCAATTCATGCCTGAGAGAGTCAATACACTTAACACGGACTTTAATCTGTCAGCACACCTCACAACGTAATTCATTGTCACTAATCTACTTTTTTCTTTCTTTCTTAAATCTGTATATATTTTTTAAGCTTGTATATTTCCTTATGTCTGAATATTTTTTTTAAGACGGTATATTTTCTTCAGTCTGTGTATTTTTGTGCTTGTATATTTCCTTAAATCTGTATATTTTTAAGATGGTATATTTTCTTAAGTCTGTATATATTTTAAAGTTTGTATACATTTTTAAGTCTGTATATTTTTTTAAGATACTCCCCGGGATCAATAAAAATATCTATTTTTGTGATTCTGTTATGTGTGATGCTCCTTCTGAAAGTTAATAAAAATGATTTTTAAAAAAAGGTAAATATGTGTTTTTTTTATGAGAGATTCAAGTGGACATCCTGTGGTCGGCCCATATTACTCGAGGCATTTGGTTTCTAGATGAGTCATGTTTGCAGTATAAAATGTATTGATTATATCATGTCAACTACAGTGGCACTAATTAGCAGCAACACTGTCTTTAAGATAGTAATTGCAGTATTTATCTTTTGCCCTCTGGCCCCATGAATGGTCCATTCATGGCCTTTTGCGTGATCTGGTTAAAGTCTGATGCATATTTTTGTGTTAGGTTTTCTTTTGAAAGGACTGAATCTCACCTGAGTACAAGGGTAACATGCACAGTACGGTGATTAAATGAGCAAAACATACATTTTAATTCACATCATAATCATCATAATATAATTTAATCTGTACAGAAAACCCCACCCACATGTCCTGCTGGGAGTTGCCGACTTGTGCTTTGACCCGATAGTGCAAATAAAAACCTGAAGCCACACAAGATTACACATTCACACCTGGGATACCAAATGTTCCTGATATTAACATCCATTAAATAATCTACCTGTTGATATGTTGCTACCTTCATATACACACATGAGAGTTCATTGTTTTTCCCAGATTTGATGATGCTGATAATAATATATCTATTATAGCAGAGGGAATCCAGTTTGTCTGATGTGAAATATTGTAATTTATTCCATAATGTAACTGTAACTTGTTTCATAATGACTGTTTTTTTGTTATGGGCTGAGAAACTGATGCGTGACAGTAGCAGCGTGGTGACTCACTCTGCAGTGTCATGCAGTGGCAGCGTGAAACAGAAACAGAAAGAAAATCAGATCACAGATAGACCAACAAAAACCTGCTTCCTACTGTCTCCACTTTGTCCTCAGGGTTGTAATTATAATCCCTCATTCCCACCACTCCACCATGTGATTACTAATAGGAGCATATGGTTAATCCATCATTTCATGATGGGAACATTCCTGTCATCAGTTTAAACCACAAAGCAGCAGCTCATATGACTCCAGCAGATTCTTACAAAAAAAAAATATACTCTGTTTTTTCTCATCAGACTATCTCCTCTAAACATTTAACATATTTTGCTATATGCTGCTCTCGTCTGCATCGTTTTTACAAGCTCCTTTCTCCTACTGATTCTGAACATGTCATAGAACTCTATGTCCATCTTCAGCTCTGTTTCATTGTCTGAAATCCTTGAAAATGTTGTTTCTAGGCAACTTTTAGACGTGTCAGATAACAGCAACTGTTATTTGATTTGCACTCTGGTTATTCACCAGTAACACTCCACTAAGAGTGCTCCCCTCAGGCTCACAAATAACATTTAAATGCACCTGGATTCTAATGAGAGCACTACACTCCTGGAAAAAAATATTCATGACATTTACTGAAGTGAAAGAAATTATACCACAAAGTAAAAAAAAACCTGCATTCACATCCTTAAAGTACATAAGTATTTATAGTATAAGTAGCTGTAAAAATGAAAGTATCATTGTGCAGTACAATGTTCCCTGTCAAGGTTTTATTATAATGTAAAATGTTTTCAGATCAAAATTCTGCTACATTTATGTGTTACATTGTACTGTTGTTCAAGGTTATACTGATTTTGCAGAATGAGAATATACCACTGGATACATAAGCATGCTAATAGTATATATATATATAATTTCAAATAATCTTATCCATATATGTTTTTATATTCTTTATTTATTTA
Source organism: Serranus cabrilla (assembly GCA_903364295.1). NCBI lineage: Eukaryota > Metazoa > Chordata > Actinopteri > Perciformes > Serranidae > Serranus > Serranus cabrilla. Next base: position 107,400 of record CAFUXE010000364.1, on the reverse strand, counting down.
TATATAATTGAAATACATACATATTATTTGAAGTAACTTGGAGAGCACTTTATTTATTTATCTATTTATTTATGCTCCACTATTTGTATTCTTCATATATCTTTATATAGAGTTAAAATTTATTTTTACAAGAAAAACCACAACAATAAATATATACATGAAGGTTGAATGGGCTCAAATTAATGTTTTATGCTTAAATAAGACTTGCTTATTGTCTGTTATCTATTATCTTTACAACTGCTAGCACAGGAGACCGTATTTCGGATGGAATTAATTACATATCTCACAAATTATTTCCGTTTCTAATTTAACTGGATTATTTCACTCAGGCAGCGGCCAAGACAGCCGCAGCCGGCTGCTGGGGTCCTTTTCCCACTGTGCTGAGGAGGATTAGCAGCCAACATGCCGACTGTTGGGGTAAAAAGGGATCTTCTCTTCAAAGCTTTGGGCAGAACATACAGTAAGTCACTGTTACTACATATTTAAGTAAAGGACACATTGTCTGTCTGGTTATTAAATGTTATTTTTGCTCTTAAAGACGGAAGAAGTCAGAAAACTGTCTGAAACCGCTAGCATGATGTTAGCATCGCAGCAGCTGCCAACGACTTTACCAACCGTCAGTTATCCGGCTTTTATCAGACAAAATACATTTATTTTAATAATAAATTCGCTCTAAATATAAATATTAATATTAACTTATTTCTGCTGATGTTTGTGGCAGTTAGAAAGTAGTCTGACATCTTTGTATTGGATGTCAACGTGATTGCATCATTTCCCCCGGCTGCTGTCATTTAAATCTGAGCAGGCTGCAGTTCAGGACCCCCAGTGGAAAGATAGGAGCCGGTTCATACTTAAGTATAGCACTTAATAAATATATAAAGCTGTGTTTGTACGGCAAGACAATGCAAATGTATTAGTATAGCAACTTTCATACACAAAGTCATCCAACATGCTGTAAAATGCAAGGCTAAAATACAAAAATAGGCTCAAACAAGACATCAAAATAGACATTCAATGCATTAGCAGCCGCATTGAAAGCAGAATGAACACGTAATGCAATGTAAAATAAATTTACACAATTCCAGTAACAGAAATACTACTAAAACACAAAAGAAAACAAAGAAACCAGTGTTTTTCTTCAGTTTAATTCACTTTTTTGTTTCCTGCATAGAAATTTGTTTCCCAGAGCTTCTGGTAATTTTTAATTTGATAGTAAAAGTGTAAAAACAATTGAAATAGGCAATTACAAATGATTAGAAGGATATCTGTTATCTGTAAACAGTAATATTTCCAGCCCACAGAGTGCTTCATTAATTGTGTTGTCGCTGCAGCAGGTGACTTTAAGAAAGCTAAAAAGTACAAAAGTGAAGGAACTAAAAGATGACACAAGACAGGATATGTAAAGGGGGTTAATTCACATGTTTGGCATGTGTTGAGGTGTTGAAAAGTCTAATTGAGGTGGGAAGGAACGACCTCCTGTCTATGCTTTAACTGAGCTGACAGAGAAACATAATGCAGCTTCACCTGGCTTGGTTTTGATCCTGGGAACACTTAACTAAACCAGATGACCCAGATGACCTCAGGGGTCTGGATGCTTCATAACAAACAAGTAACTCTGAGATTTATCTGGGCCAAGACCCTTCTGTGATTTGTAAACAAGTAACAGGATTTTCAAATCTTTGATTTTAAAATGTATTAAAATCTGTTCTGTAATAACAGTTTCTTTTTTGTTTTAGCTGATGAAGAGTTTGACGAGCTGTGCTTCGAATTCGGGCTGGAGCTGGATGAAATTGTAAGTAAACAACATTTAAACCTACAGTTTATCCTCCTATATGTTATTGTGATTGTGATCTAAACACATTACACCTGTGTTTAAACGAGAAAGGTCTGCTTGTAACATTTTGGTCCAAAACATCCTCTGAGCTGTGACATGACATGAACTCTCTTCTGACCCCGTTTCAGACATCAGAGAAGGAGATAATCAGCCGAGAGCAGGGCGACTCCAAGGCGTCCGGAGCGTCTGACGTGATCCTGTACAAGATCGATGTTCCAGCTAACCGCTATGACCTGCTGTGTCTGGAGGGGCTGGTCCGCGGACTGCAGGTCTTCAAGAATAAGTGAGTGGTAACCTGTGTGATAGAACTGCTTAATTCTGCTAAATTCATGCTTAAAGTTCATACATTTCCAAAGTTAGTAGGCTGTATGATGTCCTAAGGAGTAAACGTTATGACTGTTTTGATGATGTTAAAGATTTCTTGTGGATGAAAGGGTTTTTTGCTGTTGTGTCAGGTTTAATTAACCCATTAAGACCAAAGTCTGCCTCAAAAACACCCTCTAAAATCTCACCATTGTTTAAAAAAAACTCCCAAAACCAGAGTTTTTTCTGAAAACCTGCACAGATTTTGTTGTGTTTCCTAAATAATTTATTTCTCCGCCTCTGTAGCAGATAAAGACATGAAATAAATCCATTTGAAAGGTGAAACTCTTGGCTCCAACTGTAAAGAATTACCTTTGTCCTAAAATTTGATAAGATTATAAAAAAACAAATAATAATCAACATAAAAAAGTTTTTCCTCTGCTTCTGTAAGAAAGAAATGTGGCATAAAAAGCTAAAAGCTCAAACCCTTTATCTCTTTATCTCTAAATCATGCCTTCTCCTAAAGATTATTAAGGTTTTTAAAAATCTCAGTAAACAAAAAAAAAAGAATAATGTATTACACTGTGTGCTGAAAAGCTGATAGCAATATTTATAACAAAGCACACTGTAAGTAGTCGTACATTAACTATATCACAGCAGACGTCTCTTCCAGTCTTAAAGGTATATACATGCATATTTGCATCCAGTTTAAATGGGTTAAATACAAGATATTTTTCCATTACTGTTGCTACAGAGAATGTGTTTGTGTTGCAGGTTGGAGGCACCTCGCTACACCCGTGTCGGCCCAGTCAGCGGGGAGCCTCAGAGGCTGGTTATTACAAAGGAGGTGGGTGGCAGCACTGAGTGAGGATCTAATGTCAGTTTGTGCCCTGAAGCTTTCAGTTTTTTTGACTTGTATGCTTTTGTTTTGTGCAGACGGCGGCGGTGCGACCTCACGCTGTGGCAGCCGTGTTGAGGAACATCACCTTCACACAGGAGCGCTATGACAGCTTCATCGAGCTGCAGGACAAACTCCACCAAAACATCTGCAGGTCAGACGAGCTGTTAGTACAAAAGCATACTGTGAAAATGTTCTGTCACAGTTTCAGGTGGAGTGACTTTATTATATTACACCTGCCCTGTTCAACCTGAAGAACCTGAATTTGTTGCCAGCACTTCAGTGGAAGCAAAACACAAATGCTACCACGTACTGTTGTTGTTTCTTTACCACATATTCATGTTTTGTTTTACTGAAATTTTACTGACAAGGTAAGCCAATGAAAATCCAAGCAAGGAGGCTGTCATCTTTTTTCATCTGGTGCTTAGATGTATCTCAATTAAATGACAATAGAAAGCAAACTTTAAGGGAATGCTTTGAGCAATAAACTAGGGTTAATATTTTCATTATCAATTAGAGCCCGACCCACACAGGATTTCTGAGAATGATTTTGTTTTTAATTTTATTTTAAGGGGGAAAATTAATTGGCTGATAGAGTAAATTGAGCTGGAATTTTAAAAAAACAACCTTTGTTATGTGGATTTTGCACTGATTTCTCACCACTCTGCAAGAGCTACTCTCTCAAACATAAAACTTTATTAAATAATATTTAACATTATCATAAAAACAATGCAGTACATTGTCAGCCAATTCTGTAAATGATAACTGAGAAAATAAAGAATAAATAGAGTAAAATAAATAGCCAAACATCTTACTGTTCAGTCTCAGGAAATCTCTGACTTTAAAAAATATAATAATAATAATAAAAAATAGTAGCTGACACTATTTCTAAATCACACCAAGCTACATTTTCTGCTTTATATATTTTGTAAAAAAAAAAAAACTGATAATTAATAAATCTTTCAGGCTCTATTATCAATTATTCTGCCAGTAATTTTCATGATTATAATCAGTTTACATACAGTGATGTCTGTAGGTCCTGGCTGATATTGGATGTTTGACACCAGTATAAATACCAATTTTAGAAGGGAAACATTCCCCAGATTACTAATTTAGTAAATTTTAATCTGGAATTAAAACAGAAGTGACATATTTCCTCATTTCAGTGAACCTGACTATGAAGTTTAGGCTTCTCACTCCTCTAAATTGGTCATATAATCAGGTTTCTGCTCACACCATGGCAGAAACACGGCATTATTGTCCTTTTTTTGCAGCTGTTATGTAATTAAAACTTAAATCCATGTCCATGCAGGAAGAGGAGCCTGGTGGCCATCGGGACCCACGACCTGGACACCATCTCTGGTCCCTTCACATACACAGCCAAACCTCCGGGAGACATCAGCTTCAAACCCCTCAACCAGACCAAAGAGTACACGGCCACGCAGCTCATGAGCCTCTACAAGGTGAGCGGCTGGTCGTCTGTTAGAGGAGCAGCTTTTCTGTCCGAGCAGCACTGACCGCGTGTTCTCCTGACTCACACAGGCAGACAGCCACCTGAAGCATTTCCTGCATATTATAGAAGACAAGCCGGTGTACCCCGTCATCTACGACAGCAACGGGGTCGTCCTGTCCATGCCGCCCATCATCAACGGTCAGTACGCTCCTCTGCATTGGTTTTCTGCCTCTAATAGATACTTAAATGTATTTTTATATTACATTAATGTGAGTTTGGATACTTCTGACAGAAACATCAAAGGTCTGATATCATCTAGCTGAAAGTTTGAGGCTTTATGAACTCAAAGGTTCACATTAATTCATTAAAATAACTAAAATTGTAGCTAAAATTTTATTTAAAATTGTATTTTCAGAAACAGTTAATCTCAGCAGTAATACACCTTAATAATATATGATGTAACTGAGTGTTATGTAACAATTACTCCAAACTTGAAGCACATTTTTGCAGTACTGTTACATTACTTACTTACTTACTTACTTACTTACTTACTTACTTACTTACTTACTTACTTACTTACTTACTTATCTTATCTTATTTTTAATGTTTGCCCTAAATCCGTCTGTTTTTTCCAAATCTGTGTCTGTTTTAGTTCTTCTATTGTGCTGCCATAACAGTGTAATTTCCCCACTGTGGATCAATAAAAGTCTTATCTTAAAATACTGTATTTCAACTTGCAGAGAAATTAATGTGCCACTTTGTCACAAAAGCCCATCAGCAGTGAGATTTTCCTGAATGACACAGTTCCTACAGCCAAGATAAGAACATGCCTTTATATTAACTGATATAACTTAGTGTTAAGGAGTATTTACTCCAAACTTTAAGTACATTTTTGCGGTACTGTTGCATACAATGTCAATGCAAAGGCGCAAATTGTGCTGGGGACTTGTGTGTCATTTGCTCGAGTTAAAAAATGTCAACTGGCAGAACCACTTTGTCACGAAAGCTGATCAGCGTTGACATTTCCTCTTCAGACTCCAATCAGAAAACAAGCATTTTAAAAGTTGTTTCCCTGTTGTCTTTGTGCAAATTGTCATCATAATGTAATTTTAATTGTAGCAGTGGGGTTCATACAGCTGTAGGATACCAAATAAACTCATCAAACTGATGTGTGATTTAAAGATAAAGTGAACATTTATTGATTTTCTTTTTCACAACAATTAAAGAAACAAACATTCATCAGAGAGCTGCAGCTGAGAAAGAACACCTGTAGTTAGTTTCCAACTGATAAATATTATAGCTCGTTATATAAATTACCGAGCTGTGAATCAGATTATGAATCCAGACAGAAGTACTGGTGGTTGTTTGGGAGGACAGACATGTTGGCAGATGATGCTGCAGTTATTCTGTGTGCTTTTATAATAACAGTAAATGTTGTTTTTCCTCCAGGTGACCATTCAAAAATCACCCTAAATACAAAGAATGTGTTCATTGAGTGCACGGCCACAGACCTGACCAAGGTACAACCAAAGAAACCCATAATAATGAATAATAATATAATGTTATAAGGGAAAACTAACTTGTCCTCTTCTTCTCTTCAGGCAAAGATCGTGTTGGACATGATGGTGACCATGTTCAGCGAGTATTGCTCGCAGCCGTTCACGTGAGTCTCATTACTAGTTTGTCGTTCTCTGGTTATTGTGAAGAACTTTAAAATCAGCAGCCAGTCATGAAGAGCCAAAAAGCTCTTTAAAACCTGTTAACTTTTAGCCACGCCCCCCTTAGTGATGTCACAGCGGCTGTTTCCCATCAGCTGTCAGACGCGTCTGCTCGGCCTCATTTAAAGCCTTTCTGTTTTATCTTCAGATTCAAAAGATTTGCTCGTTTACTTCTAATCTTCCTGTTTGTTGAACCCAGCAGAACAAAGTCCCGGATACTTGTGTATTCTCTTCATATTGCCATCATAAAAGTTCAATAATTACTGGAGTTTTACACTGAGGCTGATGTTTCCTTCTGCTCCTTCAGGGTGGAGGAGGCGGAGGTCGTGTACCCAGACGGGAAAACCTGCAAATACCCAGTACTGTGTTCACTTCAATCCTATTATTCTGTGTCCTTATATTTATGTTTTCAATGTGGAATTGATTTATTTAGCTCTCTGACGTTGCACTCTGCTGGTTTGTGCTGCAGGAGCTGGCTTACAGGAAGGAGAAGTTGTCCAGCGAGTTCATCAACCGGAAAGTCGGCATCAAGTGAGTCATTTGGACCTTTTCTGTGTCATGGTACTCGATGCATGTAAAAGATATGGAAAGTGTCTGCAGGTAAATGTTTTGCATCGACTTGTAAAATCACAGACTGACCTGTTTTATTAGGTACACCTGCACTATCTAACACAATGTAGACAACACCTTATGTTAGCTCAGTAAAGTTAGAGGACAGAATATTTAAAAACACCTTTCATTTATTTAAGTCTAATTTAAAATCACGAGTAACAGCTTCAAAACTATGACATTGGGCTTCATGAAAGAACATTTTCATGCATTATCCCTACCCTTTTCTGCATCACAATAGCTTTATATTTTTATATTTATTAATTTATTTGTCATCTGGCTGTGTTAATGTATATACCATGGGTTTTTGCATGGGTTTGAGGGCTATTTTTGGAATTTCAACCCCTGCTACTGTAACAATTCTATAATAAACGATATCCAAATGCACTCATGCCCCTTAAAGACAGAAAAAAAATAGTTTTCTAAGCTAGCACTGCAGATAAAATGAAAATGTATCATGCTTTTCTGTAATTACTTCTCGTGAGTTCTTTTATCTCAGACAGTTTTTCTAGGTTTTTTAATTTACCTGACACGTTTTGGTGCTTTGAAGGCGGAAGAAAGCACAGAAACATGTCGGGTAAATGAAAAACCCAGAAAAACTGTCTGAGATAAAAGAACTCACGAGAAGTAATAAAAAAGGGTTAAAATTATGAAAAAAATTATGAATATTAGATAGTTATGATCAGGACTGTTGTTGGTTATAATATTGAACTCAGTGAAAGTGTAAAATAATATTAATATGTGTATGTTTTGGATGCAGGATTTTCTATGAGGTTTTCTCTTTGGAGTTTTATTCAGCAGACGCTCTTTAAACTGTACAACCAATAAAAATAAACTGCCGTTCTGTTTCTGTGGAGCTCCATGTTCTGCTGTCAATATTAGAAGACAAAAACACAGCAGATGTAAATAGCAGCAGTAGTGTATTAATTATTAAAGCTGATAATAATGTGTCATCAGAGCAGTGATGGTGGGAAAGTTTGACGTCTGATGCTGCAGCTTTTCATGCCAAAATATGACAGGAAAAAATAAAAACTTTAAGTTCTTCTTTTTATTGAGTGTTTGTCGTGTCTCCTCCTTTCAGTGAGTCCACGGAGCGCATCGCCCAGCTGCTGACCAAGATGTGTCTGCGCTCGCAGGTCACAGGCGTCGGTGACGAGATCGAAGTGGAGATCCCGCCCACTCGCTCTGACGTCATCCACGCCTGCGACATCATGGAGGACGCCGCCATGGCCTACGGCTTCAACAACATCCCTCGCACCACGCCGCGCACCTACACCGTCGCCAACCAGGTGCCTGCACATCCAATGTGTGTGTTTGTAAATGTCACGGTGTGTGTGTGTTCTCATGTATTTGCTCTTTCTGTCAACAGTTCCAGCTGAATAAGCTGACGGAGCTGCTGAGAGTCGACCTGGCTGCTGCCGGATTCACAGAGGCTCTCAACTTTGCCCTAGTAAGAGAAAGACAGGGCAGAAATAACACGATGTTCCTCTTAGAAATGAAAAGTTGGATTCATAAGCAGGAGCCCTCAGGCTGCAGCCTTATTGAGTCTGGAGGGACCCGTAGTATCATGGTGGAGCACAGGGCTGCAGCACGGATTTGTTCTGTAAAATCACAGTTTGGTGTTCGCAGAATACCTGGTGTGTAGAGTGATGCATGTAATGTGGAAGTTCTGCATGGAAACGTCTAGTTATACAGCATATGTTGAGGTCCAAACATGTCCAATATGCTAACACACACACACTCCTCCTCTGCACACATTTTTTTTTATATTCCAGTGTTCAAAGTATTTCAAAGGTCAAAGAAAACTTTATTCTCCCCAAGGGAGCAGTTTCTATTTGCAGCCAGCAGTACACACACATCACAAACAAGAGCATTATTATGGAGCATTATTAAGAAGGTTAATGGCAGACGGAATAAAATAACTCCTACGCCTGTTTGTCCTGCATGTAGGTGCATTTTATCTGCAGCCAGACGCAGCAACTGGCTGTGGTTCTCCAGGACTTTTTAAGCCCCTAGCCCAATATTTCAGGGTCAAATCATGCAGGTTTAAGCCTGCAATTTCACTGCACACCTTCTCTATACTGTGCAACCTGTTCCTGTTTTTTAAATGAATTCATGAGGTCAACACAGATTGAATAAAACAAAAGTAAAACATTTTCATATTTATCCTTTATTCCGTCCATTTATTTAAATATTTTACTGGCAGAATCATAACTTCTGATGCATTTATGTAATTCTCCTTTACCTTTACGGACACTGCCTTACAATCACAAGCATTTGTGTATTAATATGATAATAGTTACTAACAAATACAAGAAAAAAGATGCTTATTTTACTTAATTTACTGACTGTTAAGTGTAAGAAATGTTTGAAATCTTCCTACTTTTGTAAGTTTCCAGTGGGCGAACTGTTACTTCACTCCTTAGCAAGAGAGTTTTGTCTTTGATACTTTAAAAATGTATGAAATATAAAATGAACACGTGCTGTTTCACCCCTGGTGCCTCATGTTGGCAGACTTTGGTAAATATTGCTGTATGATGCTTCACAATTCTTAAAAGCATTTATCCTCTTATCTCTCTTCCTGCAGTGCTCTGCAGAAGATGTAGCAGACAAGCTTGGAAAGAAGATCTCAGAGACGAGAGCGGCTCACATCTCCAACCCCAAGACAGCCGAGTTCCAGGTAACGAAGAATAAATGTAGAAATATGACTCTGCATTGCCCGTTTATTTCAGATGTAAATGTGAAGCAGTGCTGCTACTTCTGCAGCAAGTTATCTTCTAGACTTAAAAGGATCTGAAAATGAAATTTAATTTGGTTAGAAAAACAGGGAGCCGGATCACGTGTCTGCATCAAATGGCTTTTTTTATCTGAATGTTCTGTGATTCAAGAGAAAAGATGATAATCTAATGGCCTGCTGTCTCTGTTTCTGGCCCTAAAATAATGTATATGTTGTTGTGTTGTATTGCTTATACTTGGATAAAGATCCTGTGTGCTTAGTGGACACTTTCAGGTAGTTCTGGGTCATGTGGAAAACTGAATAATGTCAGTATAGAAGTGAAACTAATCACAGTATAAATTAGTATGTTTGCAGATCAACATGCTCTGCAGATATTTTGAAGTTTCTGACTTCTTTTGCAAGTTACACTTTGGCAAACGTGGGAAAATATTGATATTGCACCAAGAAAATGATGCTTATTTGCTATTTAAGTTAATCTTATGTCAATAAAAATGACATAAATGCTCTAATTGTTGTTTATAAGTGAGAAAAGTGAGGAAAAGTGCTCATTTACTAAGAGATATTAATACAGGAATATTTGGCAAAGTGAAAAATCAACCAGATGCTGAGTTGTTGCCGCTCTCTCATGAGTTGTTTCTCCAGCAGAGGGCGCTCTCGTCCTCTCTGTAACACTGTAACTCTGCGTCCAGCTTCATCCCTGTTTGTCACCACCAGGTGGCGCGCACCACCCTGCTGCCAGGCCTGCTGAAAACCATCGCCGCCAACAGGAAGATGCCCCTTCCCCTCAAACTGTTCGAGGTGTCTGACGTGGTGCTGAAGGATGAGAGCAAAGGTAGGCGTCTGCACGTGTGAAGTGTTGTATAACAACAGTTACATTTAGTGCAGAGCAAGCATTGTGTTCTTGATTTATTGATCAATAAAGAGATCCAAATAAACGTTAAAAGCACTCATGTCACCCCCGTCCCCCCTCGTCCCACCCACCAGATGTCGGTGCGAGGAACAGCCGGCGTTTCTGTGCCGTTTACTACAACAAGAGTCCGGGCTTCGAGGTGATCCACGGCCTGCTGGACCGAGCCATGCAGCTGCTGGAGGTGAAGTCTGCCCGCGGAGACGGATACCACATCCAGGCTGCAGACGGTAAGAACAGGGAGGGAGGGAATATACCTAAAGGCTGCTGTTGGTGGTTCGTATCTTGAGAAGAAAATCCCTGTGATCAAGAACAAATAAATCTGGGTCACGTGAGGGTAAAAGGCAGTTTTTATAGAGATTATGTAAATCCAGTCTGCTGTCACAGACTAGATTGTGCAATGCTTTAGTTGGACACTGGAGACAAGTTTAGAGTTAAATCATGTTGATGGAGGAGTTAATTCATACTTCTGATGCACTTTAAAGCTTGAAACTACATCCACACTTGGATCTATCTGCTTCAGATAAAAACTGTACTGCTGTTAGTGGCAATAAATTACAGAAGAGGAATGTAGAAAACGGGTGGAATCGTGGAATTTTATAATAAAAATGGGATCAAATGTAAAACGCAGCATCAACATCGTGGAACTTGTTGAAAATGTTGAGTTTTAAAAATCCCTTCTTTAGTTTGTCCACCAGGGAGCACTGATCAGAAAACACAACATACTGTTTATGAGGAAATGTTATGAAATGTGGAACAAGCTTATTTGTGTTTTTTTTGATAGATTTTAACCCATTTGAAATGCATGGAAACCAATTTAACCCCCGTGTTTAAATAATGACTTTTTGGGCTTTTCATTTAAATTATTTTGATAATTTGGGCTTTTATTTTAGTTTTGATTTTGGCAGTTCAACCTCAGGTCATACACGTCTATAATAAACTGTGTTGTCACAGTTAAAAAGGTTAAAAAGAGGAAAAATCTTGGGTGTCATTGGAGTAGACGGTGTGAGATATAAATGAGATATTATAGACTGTTAACAGGCTACAAAACAGGTGTTACTGGGCTCTGAAATGTGCTCTTTATCCTCTGTGAACCAGACTTCTCTATGTTCAATTTCTCTTCCCTTCTGCCTCCAAAATGACCAATGACGTCACCGTACTGCTCAGCTGAAGATGGGAACCAAACAGCTTTGACCTACAATATTCTGCTCGATTAAAATCAAAGTTGTCATGTGGGCCAAGAACTCATTCAAGACAACTTAGCAGCATCTCTGATGATGAAATGCATCTGAGTAAGAGTGCAGATTTAAAGGTTTCCTCTCCTGAGTCATGGTGAGATGAGTGAGATGGATCGAGCTTTGCTCTCTGTTTGCACGCTGAGGGAGGAAAACAACCCTGTAAACTGCAGAGGGAGAGCTAATTTTATTTGTCACAGCAGATTTACATTAACCAGCAGCGACATGTGACTTTCATCTTTAGGATGCATCTGAGCCGCTCCTGCAAGATCAGTAATCAGGCAGGTTAAGGGTCTGCAGCGTTGCACAGGCTCCCATTTTCCCACAGAGACTCTCAAACATCATTTTGAGTTTTCTATTCCTCGCTCTTTCCATACTACCTCTCCACCCACCTCATCTCACTCCCTCCTTGCTCCAAGGTCACTCTGCAGGATGTCTACTCTGTTGGCCCATTCAGCCTGCAAATCAATGGGCTCAAGTATCAGTGAATGAGAGCGGCGAGGAGCAGGGAAG
>CAFUXE010000364.1:67672-80099 GCA_903364295.1 Serranus cabrilla | reverse complement strand
GTGTGTGTGTGTGTGAGAGGAGCTACAGGTCACTGTTTGTATGGAGAAACCACACGAGATGCTTGTTTTGTTCCACAGCGACCTGATAAATAGTTAATTTGGTTACGAGTTCATATTTCTGTGACGCAAACGGCATCGTGACCACCAAGAAGTGAGCGATATAAATACATTATAACAGCATATTATTCTCTTAGGGTCAATTCTGAGTCATAAAAAATGGCCTATGCACACAAAACAGTAACAGATCTGAGGAAAACAGCTTTTTGCTTCATAAAGATGTTAGTTTTTAACAGTAAAGCTACTTGAAGTTGAACTTTACTGTCTGTAAAACTCATTAGAAGCGTATAATGGAGATCCATTTGCACAATGGGTACTTTGGGAGTGATGCTGCGGCCGGCCGGCTCTCATGAACCAAGAAGTATTTTATGCAGATATAAAGGAGTTCCCCCACAATACGACCGTGGAGCCAATATGCCAAATCCCCACAGCATGGCTCCTGTAATTTACTGAGATAGTCTTAATGAGGCAGCAGAATTTCTTCTGGGTCCAGTTTTGGAGTCGTGCTCAGCTTTTACTGACCCGCTCATTGACTTATAACCCTCTGGTGTTGTTAAGAAAATGGTGTTTCTTTGAATATTGCTTTTCCAGAGTTCTGGACATTTTTTGTGTTTCTAAGTGGGGCTTTACTTTCCCATTAAGACAAAGAATAAGCTTTATGGGAGAACTCCTCTGAATGGAACAGCTTTACTCAACCTGACTTGCTCTTTTTTTGTTTTTAATTGGCAAAAGTTATAATTGGCACCTGGCACTTTTATTTTATATAACATCGGTGAATGTTCCAGGTGGGATGAGCTGAAAATAAACGGTGGATTGTTCAGAGAAAATCAGTTTTCATTTGTGCAAAACAGGACATCCCTGCTATTTTTAAATAGCCAAGCTACCGTCATTAGCAACCGCAGTTTTTTTTGTATTCACTCGACCCAAATTTTTAAAAAATGACAGCCTAGAAAACTCCACTGTAAGCATTATATTTATGGCAGTCAGCTGAGTATCATGCCCACACAGACAGTACCAGAAGTGAGGAGAGTTTAGAGTAGATTTTCATGTATTTCAATGGGACGAACACCTAAGAGGCCATGGGGGGGTTGGCACAGTGTAGTTCACAGAGGGCTAACGCTAATGTTAGCATGCTAACATGCACACAATAGTAATTTTACGTACAGAATGTTTGATTTTTTTTCTCTTCATGACCAAAAACCTGCACTACTTATAACATTTCCATCAGGTTTAGCATGCTAACATGCTAGGCCTGGATATTGGTACTCATGATCCCATAAGGTAGCAACCCAAATAATTTGTTTTCTTGCAGAAAAAAGTAAGCCGCTTCACACTCTTTTGCAGTAGCTTCAGCTACTATCTTTGGCAAACCAACCACTGTTGGATGATGGAAAACATGTAACTAACTGTGCACTGTTTGTGATTTTTCCCGGGAATGTCCCCACATACTCCCAGTGCGTAATATTGCAAATGCAGGCTGTTATATCCTCAGTCACCATTGTGTTATCTCATTTGGTTATAGTGCTTTAGCAAAATCTGTAGCTCATGCTCCTTTAATCGTTTTTCTTTTGGTTAAAATCTAGTTCTAACTCCAGCACAAAAACAGCCCACAGTCTCCCTGCAGTGATAACAGGGAAAACTCATGTGACAGTCTCTCTATTCACAGACAAACATATTCTGATGGCTGATTCGGGGCCGTATAGCTGAAAAACTTTTATCTCCAAGGAATAAAAAGCTGCTTGTCATTGAATGTGACCATCATTAGTGAAAACCTTACATGCTGCTCCTCTCTAAACGTGACCCACATCACAGCGTGTGTCCTCTATCTACAACCTTTAAATTCCAAGCAGCACAGTGGGAGCACGATTTGCATAACACTGTGCTACAATAATCCCATACAACACAGCAATGCAATTCATGAGCATATGGTTAATGACAGCTATTGTTCTCTAAGTCAACCAAAGTCACCCTGCAAGTAACAGCACCAGACCCTCATGTCCTTTAATACACAGCACTAAAAGATATGTGTGTGTATAACGAGTGTGTGTCTGTCAGTCATGTGCCTGTAACGTGTTTTCTCATGCATGAAAGTCTTAATTTGCATGGGTGCACTTCAGATGTTGGCGTGAGTTGCCAGTTTTCTGTGTGAGACGGAGACTGTGCACGGCCCTCCGTGAACCTTAGATAACTCCACCAGCACAATGGCAGGGTGCTGTTAGAAGTCCCAAGTGCGGGGTGATGCGCCCCGAGGGCTGACAGACCAAATGTTCGGTCCAGAGAGAGAAAGCTCAGAGCGCTGATGAGGCCAATAAAACACTCTGCTGGTGGACCAGGGGGGAGGAGGACACAGAGCAGAGCTGGTAATGTCTAACTAGAGGGAGGGCAATGAGTGTGTTTAGCAAGCATGTGTGTGTGTTGGTGTTTATGTGAAAGGAGTTCACACAGGGGCCTGGTGAAGCCAGGATGCCAGAAGAATGGTGTCTCTTCCCCTGGGGGGCCAAACAAGGGGTTCAGACACAGGGCACCCACCAAGCGCCCGGGGCGGGGACACAAAGGGCACAAAAACACACTGCCCATCACACACGGAGCAGGAGAGGGTGCATGTCTCTGGAAGTGTCAAACACACTCCTCCTGGGATCACAGGCGACATGTTTTCAGGCTCTCGTGTCGTTCTGTGCTGGATTCTGTCAGAATAAACATCTAAAGGGGAGATCGGAGCAGTTTTTTCTCTCTAATGTGTCCCCATGTGTGGCCTCTCACCATGTCAAGGGCCACCGGTCAGGCTGGCCCCCAGGCCTGGGGATATATGAACATGGTGTCAGGGACAGGTCACTGGAAGGGGGGAGAAAGGATAAAAGGAGGTTGAGAGGTGAAGAGAAGAGAGGTGGCATTGTGGGAGGAACAGGACGTCGGGCTGCAGCGTACACACTGAAACACACTTTCTGCCACTTACGGTCCACATGTTGACGAGGCGTCGGCACAGAAAAGGGTCCAGGCTCCAGTGAATGCAGGGCAGACAGGTGATGTAGAAGATTTCGTGCCCCAGGCCGGCTGATAAGAGGAAGAGGATGTGCAGGAGCCAGTTCCTCACCTCGTACTGAGGCCCGCTGCAGCCCTGCAGAGACAGACACAGAATATGATGGAAGCAGGTCAATAAAGACGCTTCTGCTGCTGTATCGGATCTTATCTACCAGATAAAACTGCAGCCACACACAGTGTTGGATGTCAACTTTTGCAGCTTCCTCACTTCACATTTTATCATTAACCCAAGCAGCAGGTTTTGGATTTTTCTTGCACATGAGCAAATATAAACTGTGCTGCACTTCCATGAAGTTTGAGGAATCCTGAGGCTCTAATTTAAACAAAGACTGCAGCAGGATCCAAGCTTTTATAGGCCCTATCTGAAACCCAGTGCACAGCGATCATTGTCTGTTCCCACATTGTGCAACCAGCAAACATATTTTCCTCAGTCTGTATGCCCATGGGTGTATTGGTCTTGATATGAGGTGTGGTCAACGAATTGTTTGTGCACTGCTATCTTCAGGCAGCAGAAAGTGATTTTTTGATGATTTTCTGTTATTCAAAGGGTGCATCACTCAGATAGTAACATGCACTTACATAGGCAGTTCACAACACACACACTCTGCTTATTACACACAGATCCTCAGTTATATAGTTAAAAAGTTATTGGTGCATTTGCTCAGTGACAGAAGACAGCGAAGGCAGAAAACGGCTTAGTTCTCCAATTTGCAGAGTCCATCATTTTAACAGAAATGTGTCAGCAGCAGGAGCCCCTAATTAAAAGACTAAACACAACACCTTAGTAGCTTGAACTTTACTTTGTGGCCCTTATGCACCGTTTAACTAGCAAAAGTGGAGTTGGACACACCCCAAATGCACTTTAGACCATGCACTATATTGTTTAAAAAGGACCCTAGTGTAATAGATCACATTTGTTTTTATTAAATAAACCTATTTTCTTATTTTCTTATTTTCAATTTACTTAAATACTATTGTTGATTTGGGAAATGTATTGAACTTTAATAATTTAGCCTAACTGTTGTTTATTTAATCTGGAACTAGTTTATTTTTTTTAGTAAACTAGGTCTTCCAGGTGAAATATGATGTTTTATCAACAACTTGAAAGTGTTTGTAAGTCAATTATTAAGTGAGACTATAACTAAGTTACACTAGCATGCATCAAGCTCCAAAAAATCCCAGATCCTACATTTCCCATAATGCACCTACCTGCCTAAGAGGTGATTAAACAACTGTTTTAAAGGCTGATTAGTACCTGGAGGCTGCAGTGTCTCATTATACTTTCCCATAACATCTAATCCATCTGAAAATGTCTTTTTATATTTTGCTTTTGGATTATTTTGCAGGTATTAGAGCTTCATAAGCATTTGCAGATTTGAGAAATTGCTCTTTATATTTCTAAAAAAAACACCCACTCTGAACACTAAACCAGAGAGTAATCCCTCTGTCCTCCTCACTGTGTTAACAGCCCTAATAAAGTGTTTGCGTAAGAAAAGGGAGACACAGAGGAATGTAAACAACACGCAGCGTGTCATTGTGCAGATGAGGATCTCGTGGCTGACAAACACCCAGACAAACGAGAAAAGCCAGTCACAGTTGCTCAATCTTTAAATAAATGAAACCTGCTACATGTTTCACTCGTACTTCCTTGAGTTTACATTGTTATAAAATAATGCAAACCAGAACTATAACTTAAATAATCATGTGGGAATCAAATGCAAATTACGTTTTACGGTTAAAAGAAAATAAGGAGCAGTAACTTACATTAACATTGTATCCATTCTCCTTGTATTCATAGTTTGAGTTCTTGTCCTGACGGTCCCATCTTCCCTTCAGCTGCCCACGTGCTCCGTCTGAGTGGACCGGGGTTCCAGCCGGAGCGCGCGACCTGTCCCGGTTCTGATGCGCGGCTTCGACCAGGAAGAGTCCGCATCGTCTCTGGAACCGGGCCACGAGCTCCGAGTTATGGAGGTACGCCAGGAAGTCCAGCATCTGGTCAGGCGGACGGGACGTGGACTCTCTGAGGTGAGTGATGAGGCTGATGTTTGTCCGGGCAGCGCGCGGAGCTCCTACAGGTGCGGCTGCTGCGCGCTACAGGTGTGCGCAGCGGGGAGGGGCGGGGCCACAGGGGGCTGAACAGGTAGTAAGTTTTTCCGACCTTTACACTGGGGTGAGTCAGCTGTTATCACAAGGTATTTACAGCGGGAAAAAGGAAGATTTATTGTGTTTCTATTGTGTGTAAAGTGGGCCAAAACCATTCAGTTATTACAAATACTTTTTTATTATCTTTTATCTGCACAGGTCATTCTGTAAGAACTGTTAATAAATACACAATTAAGCATGAATCTTAGTTTTCATGTTTATGTCAAAGACGTATTCAGATCCTTTACTTCAGTGAAAGTACTAATACTCCACTACAAGTAAAAGTCCTGCATTCAAAACTTACTGAAGTAAAAATAGAAAAGTATCAGCATCAAAATGTACCTAAAGTATCAAAAGTTAAAGTACTCCTAATGCAGAATGGACCCACTCAGAGTCTTATATATCCAAAATATATTGTTGTAATATTATTTTTGATGCATTTATGTCTAATCCAAGAACAATCTTCGTGTCCAATGTAAAAACAAAAGTAAATCATGATATTCGAAGTAACAACAGTTAAATTATATAAAAACGTGATGCACGTATCTGTCACACAAAACTACATCAAATTCAACATTTACATGCATTTATTTTACTCTTTTATCATGCATAATCGGGAAGTTTTTCCTCCTGACCTTAGAGACGTGGTTTTGAAACCTAAAAACAATGAATTTTCAAACTTTTCACAACATTTATGTATATAGCTTGTCAATCTCCTGCAACCAGTAGGGGCGCTATTTTTGGAAATGCTGCTGTGGGTCGTATAAGAACATTTTGCACTTGCAGTTTTGTGGTTTGTGTGCTTGTTGGAACATTTTCTAGCATGTAGGGCGGCAAATATGGCCCTGCGTCATGTTTTCTATACTAGAAACGTGTCCTAGAGAGGACTTTTTCATAGTTTCTCTACTAGAAAGGCTCAGCAGAGGGAACTTTTTCATGTTATCTAATGGATGGCACCTTCGAGTACATCTTCTCATCTCATGTTTAATTTTTAATTCAGTTTAAGGCTGAGGTAAAATGAGAGCATTATTTAAAGATGATCCTTATCGTTATCATCATGCATCAGCGTGGTAATGAAGCTTTAAAATTGGATGTTGAATTGCCTCAGGCTCTACAGTTTCGTTCCTACTGGAGAAAGAAATCCACCTATTGTTTGGCTAAAGAAATCTGCCAGAAAGAGAGGGAATATTCTTTATGATTAGAATCACAATTCGATGATCTATACTCCAGACAGTTGTCTCTGCTTCAGGTCAAGTTTCCTGGGCTTCTCTGAGGCATAATGTGGATCTTCAAAGGGGATTCAGAACTAAATCTCCATCTCGTTATGAAAACCGACATGGCATGAAAATGAACCTTTTGTAAAACAGGACTGCAATTGTTCGTAATTGATCGTTTTGTCTCGGAGATAGAAAGAATAAAACTTTCTCTAGAGATTTATAGTCCTTAGCTTCAGAGCACAATCTTGTGAGTCAGTTTGAAAAACAGTTCCCATATGATCAAAGATTTAACCCCCCCGGGGTTCCGGATCATTTGACCACCTTCAATGGCCTGTTTGTTTGTGCCGTCTCTGCCGTAGAAGAATAATCGTAGCTTTGAAAGTGCATGTGCACACTTTGCCATAAATTTGATTTAAACTGGATAAACTGAATGAGTTTCACACTCTTAGAAAAAAAAGCATGCAGACTGACTGTCTGAAGGCAGCAATAAGATTTCTTTTGAAGGAATTGTTGTTTACGTCTGAGATTCTCGAACTTTTTTCATCCAAGGACCTCTTATAACCGAGAGAACAGTGGCTGTCTGAGGACACTTGATCTCATTTTCTCCTGTTAGGGAACTTAAGAGGGCACCTCACCACATTTTCTGTCCTGGAAATGGATATTTTGGGGCACTTCATCATGATTTCTGCACTGGAAGAGCATTCTCGAGGGCACTTTGTCATGTTTTCTCCATTTAGGGGAAATTACACAGTAATGCATCTCAGTTTTTTGTCCACTGGAAGGGCAATATTAACATCACTATCATGTTTTCTCTACTGGAAGCAGATTTGGGGGCACTTTATCAAGTTTTCTCCATTACCTTACATGGTACTGCATCTCATTTTTTCCACTGTAAGGTCAATTTATCAAGTTTTTGCGTTAAAAGGGCACTATAGTGAATTCTTCGTCACATTTTCTCCATTGGAAGTTGATCTTTAGCTGGCTCTTTATCATGTTTTCTCCATTTAAGGGTAATCTAAAAGGCACTTCACAATGTTTTCTCCACTGGAAGGGATCTTTTGGGGGCCATCTATCACCTTTTCCTCATTTAAGGGCAACCTACAGGCACTTAATCACATTTTCTCCACTGGAAGGGCACTCTAGAGAACACTATATCATGTTTTCTCCATTTAAGGGCACCTTATGCGGTACTGCATCTCATTTTCTCCACTGAAAGGTCACACAAAAGAGCACTTTATCAAGTTTTCTCTACTGGAAGTCGATCTTTTGGTGCACTTTATCATGTTTTCTCCATTTAAGGGCAACCTAGGTGGTACTGCGTCACATTTTCTCCACTGGAAGTATATCTTTGGGGGCACTTTATGATGTTTTCTCCAACAAAGGGCAACGTACGACTATTTTTTCCTCTAGAAGTTCACTATAGATACCCTTTTTCTCAGATTTTCTCCATTAAAGGACACTCTGGAAGACACTTTATTGCATTTTCTCAATTTAGGGGCACCCTATGTGGCTCTTTATCATGTTTTCTCCACTAGAAGAGCACTCTCGAGGGCACTTTCTCAACTTTCCTCCACTGGAAGTGAATCTTTATTATGTTTTCTCCATCTAAGGGCACCCTTCATGTCACCCCGGGCCTCACTTTGAGCATCACTAGTTTACAGTGTACAAATAACAGGTTCTGACACCTTCATAACAGAAACATCTGTGATTTATTCATTTATTTTAACTTTTGAGCCACTTCCCTTCATCAAATTAACCTCTTCTTTCTTATTTTTTACATAGCTGAGATAAAACAGTCAACTCCCACTCTTCCTTTCAATCCCTTGCACTGTAACACAATGCAGGCCCATGTTTGATTGGAACATTGTGTGCGTTAAGCTGCTCTTTGTTACTGGAAACAGTGTGTTGACGCCCCCAGATGACCAAATTAGCGCATCCTGGCATGTTGTACGTAATTGCGATCGAGCATGGCTGTCATAGCTGCCCCCTGAAAACAACAACAACTCTCTCTCTCTAACGGGACTTTCAGGCGACAGAGTCTCTCTCTCTCTCTCTCTCTCTCTCTCTCTCTCTCTCTCCCTCTCTCTTTGTGGGATGCTCGGACTCTCTGGATGGATGAGCCCTCGCGTCGGAGTCACCACCATTACATCATCCTTTCCCACACAGCCGATCGCGAAATGAGAGCTTTTTAATATTTAACCGGGATCCCGATCGGTCGGCGCGCGCAGCAGCAGCAGCCTCCTCTCCATAATAAGCGACGCTGAGGGACAAATAAAAACACACCAGTGATGTCTGCGGGGATGATGCTGTTTCAATGAGCGGGGAGGAGAGGAGGGGGAGAGGAGGAGAGACGTGCGCCGTCATCAGCATCTGTCCGCCAGCTCCCTTTGTGTTCACCGGAGAATGTGAATGGCGAAAGATGACATGGCAGAGGTAGATTTGGCATCAAACGGAGCGGAACCCCCCGGCGAGGCCTCCTCGGTGTTCCCCTACGAGGAGTACGAATGCAAAATCTGCTACAATTATTTCGACCTTGACCGCCGGGCTCCGAAGATCCTCGAGTGCCTGCACACGTTTTGCGAGGAGTGCCTGAACACGCTGCACCTCCGGGAGGAGCGGCCATGGCGCATCAGCTGCCCCGTCTGCCGCCACCGGACTCCGGTGCCGGATTATCGGATACAAAACCTGCCCAACAACACCAAGGTGACGGAGGATTTCCCGCTGTACATCGACTCGGACCCGCTGCCTCAGGACGCGCTGCCGCCGTACCCTCCCCCGCTGCACCCAGCGCTCGTCGCCCTCCGCCGGGAGGAGGCGTCGGGGACGTCCAGCGTCAGCCAGGCGACCCCGTCCACCACCGTGTCCACTGCCACCACCCTCTCCCAGGACTCGGTGCGCTACGACAGCTGTCAGAGCTGCAAGAGAGTGGCGCTGACCACCGGCTGCGTGTGCGTGATCTTCTCCTTCCTGTCCATGCTGGTGTTGCTGTTCATGGGCCTCATCTTTGTGCACAGTCACAGCATTCCCCCCTCGCCGGCGGGACCCATTTGCTTGTCGGTAGCCAGCATCCTGGCCATGTTCTCGGTGGTCGTCACGTGGCTCATCTGCTGGCTCAAATACAGACCGGACCATGAGACGGGCCGCTCATCCGCCACCACTAACTCCCGGAGAAACGCCTGACAGAGCGGCTGCTGACTGCTGATGGAGCTGTTGTGCTGTGGCTGTGTGATTATGTACATAATACTGGCGACTCCTGCTCCCTTTACTTTTTCTAGGAATAAATCTCGTCCAAAATGGCCTTTTATCAGTATAGCAAACACCCAAAGGCCTTCATGTTGTTTGGAGCAATAGGCCGACATGATCCTTGATAATCTTCTCCTTAAATCGTGCACTTGAACTGACAGCAGGCCCAGCTGATGGGCGTCCTGAGGAGTGAACTGTAGTCCAGGACTGGAGACCCCTGCTGTCTGTGGTTGGATTGAATGTGAAGTGCTTATTTCCACCCTGTCCTGCTAAATTATATGCATAATGCCACTCACTGTATGATAAGTGTCCATGATGATCCACTCTTATATCTCAACAAAGCACTATTGTATTGTACAGATCGTTGGCACTTCTGAGTTTCCAGCTGGTGGATGTTGGTTTTTAATGGCTTGAATTGCAAAGAAGTCCACAATCCAAACTGTAAATAGTCCACGGAGGAGCGGGGATCGGTGTCATCAGCTTTTCTTGACCTTGCTAACCCTTGTTGTGCTTGAATTAAACCCTGCAGGATGGCACTGTTTCCTTTAGCACCACCAGAGATGCACCTGTAACAGGTTTTCCGAAGGGATTCAGAGATGGCTTGTGATTTTGACCCCCGTGTTTGGCGATTATTGTGCATGACAGGCTCCTGAAAGGTTAAGGCTTTTTGTTCCTCCTTTTGTTTCTAACACAAAGGACAGTTTGTGTCCTGACTCGTGTGCCTCACCTTGTTGCTGAACAAAGTAAAACTTCACTGTAATCATGATCCAAATCATGCACGAGCCTCCCGCTGCAGACGGCGTCCAGCTGAGGTGTCGGCAGGGATTTCCTCTTTCTGTCACATCATTTACACAGAGGAGGTTAGAAACAGGGTTTCCAACACGGAGCTGCTGCCCAAATCTGCACCTTTTTAGACTTTTAGAAATGTGGGTTTTTGCATTAGAGCTCGACTGATATTTTAGATCAGATATTAGGGAGGAAAATGTCAGATATTGATAAATACATAAAACATTACGTTACACTCCTGCCTATTAATGTCAAAGCATAGAGGCAGAACGTGCTGCGTACATTTTTAAGAGTGCAGTTGTTGTTACAAATGTTACTTTTCCTGAAGCCAAATATATTTAGTTACAGCAACTTTGAAGCTCTTGTTCTGTGTTGTTGAATGACACTATAGAGTTGCCCTTTTTATCTCTCGACAATCCAACGTTGGTTTCTAAATTACCAAATTATCCAAGCATTTTTTTCTGCATTAATTTGACTATATTTCACTGATACGATATAAATCTGTTTGGCCAATATCGGCTAAACAATATCTATCAATATTTATACCAATAACCCGTATGGAGGCTGATATATTGACTTTCTAACCTGGAATGAAAATAGACTTTTTCTATGTGGATTTTGCACCGATATCAATCAGCTAAGGTACCAAGAAGGCTGCTTTTTTTTTTAAGTAATCATTTTATACAATTATATTATACATCATACATAAAAAAACAAATCTAGAAATGAAAACTGAGGAAAAAAAGATATAAAATTAAGAATAAATCGCTAAATTAACGTAAGTACTGTACGTTCAGTGTGAGTCGATTAAAGAAAGAATAAAATAAATAAGTAACACAATTTCTATATCAGCCCAAGCATCATGTCTTGCATTATATATTGAGTCAAAAAGTTTTTATTCTGGTGCGTATTGGACCAGATATACACTGATACTGATAATATCGGTAATCTGACATATCGGTCGGGCTCTAATCTAATGTGTCTGTTTCTCGGCTCGGCCAGACCTGCTGAACATCTTATAAAAAGGAACATTTGGCTCCTCTGAGATTGTCAGGAGTCATAATAACCTCATGAGCCACATGAGCTTTGTGGCTGAGATGAGAAAGATAACACTGCAATTTGTGTTGTTTGCACTAACACAATGCAAATATTTAATTCCCCTAAACTAATAACACTTTATATTGTTTTTTCCCTCAGAAATACATCGTGGATCTGTATTAAAACAGGAACACTGGAGTCAAATCAGCTTCAGACGACACAGTGTAATCAAAAAAACCTCTTTATTACTGTGAAACCGTTGGTGAATTCTGTGTAACTGTTGCTGCAATCTATACAATTCTTTATTTATTATTCTTGATGATGGCAAAAAGTGATTCCTTATCTGTGGTGCAGTGTGAGACCCTCACGTTCTGGCTCCCTGATCTTCCCTGTCAGCATTTAGTGAAGAATTCGGAGATGAATTGGACGCCAAAAGTGGTTACGGCGCGTGCACACTCATCCCCAAAACAATTAATTTTAACCCCCCCCTTCAGCCTGCTTGCTTCAATCATGCTCAACCTTTTCCCATCTTTTAGATGATGCACTTTCACCCTCTTATTTGACACAAGTATCGGGGTAAACCTTTGTTAAATGTACGCATATTGTATTTATTTCAGAGGACCTAGAAAATGTTGTTGGTTTTTAATGAGAATCTGTGGTTGTTGTTAAAGTACCAAAAGTATTTGCACAGAGAAATGTTCTTTATGTGCTGTTTTACATACATAAACACATTTCAGTAATAAAGGAAACATGAATACCCATCGCAGTCATTCTGTGTCTCGCAGAGCAGCGAGGCCAACAGCTGACAGGCTGTATTTTATCAGGCTCGCTCTTACATAATGGCTGGTTAGGACCTGAAGATGATCCAAGTTGATCACATGTCTACATTGTGTTTAAATAGGAAT
>CAFUXE010000364.1:0-22964 GCA_903364295.1 Serranus cabrilla | reverse complement strand
TGTGTGTGTATGTATATATGTGTGTGTGTGTGTATGCACTTGTGTGTCATCTCACTCACGGGGCGTCTGTGCTCTTAGACACCTTCTGTCATCCAGACACTAGTCAATGTAAATGAGTGTGTGTGTGTGAGAGAGAGAGAGCATAAATGCATGTGTGCAGACATGATGTGTGTGTGTGTGTGTGGCAGAAAGTGTATTCTTCTTTTTGGTGATGTAATTTAGTTAGCTGTGTCTGTCCAGTTAACGCTTAATAGCTTTTTTTTCAGATTAGGTTGTTTCTCATGCAGTATAGATTTAAAATGGGTTTAAAATGCAATCAAGCTGCTTTATTTTTGGGGTTTAGTCATTTTTGATGTGTGCAGACAGTTAAGAAAACACAAGCAATAGGTAAGTTTGTCATGAAAAGCAGATATAAATAACATGCTTGTGTAGCGTGTGTGTGTGGGCGTGGCTTCCCCTGCACACCTGCTCTCACTTGGCTCGTCCCAGTCAGCACACCTGCCTCTCAGCAGCTCGTCATCCTGCAGTATATCAGCCCTGGTTCTCCTGCCGCTCATCGCCAGATTGTCCTTCAACCTGCTGTGGTCGAGCCGCTCTCAGATGAAGCGAATCTGTCTTGTTATTTGGCCTCCAGTTCAGGTTCTCTAATGTGTGTTTTTGGTGCTCCAGGATCATCAACTCTCTGTGTTTTCACCTGCTTCTTCAGTTTGCTCTCAGTTTGTGCATTACAGTATGAGGTTATACATGCAAAATTACAAAATGAGACCATGAAAACCTTGTGTTTGCAGTTGGGTGGAAATAATCTGTGCATGTTTCCGTGTTGCATTGGCAGTTGGTTTGCAAAAACATACAATGCCAACATTGTTTTTTCTGGCGTCTGGGCTGTGTGTTGGTGCTGCTGGGTGTCTTATTGCCCCTGTTTACCTACTTCATGCTAAGCTAAGCTAACTGGCTGCTGGTTGCAGCTTCATTAAACATAAATATAGGTTCTGAATGTTCATGTGAAAGCTGAATATTTATCCATATTTGGGACGGCTGTGAGTGTTTGGAACATACTGCACATGGAAGGTTTGTTATGTGGGAATAATTTAGAGAAAGTTTTGATTTTCCATCATGAAACTTTTGAGGCAATTGCCCCAAGCCGAGTCCAAGCTGACCACAGCTGCTGTTCTATGTTAGCGAGGAAACATGTGACCTTTTTTACAGCCATTCAAGCCAACTTTTGGTGAACATTCGATGCTCAAATGACAGATTTTGTGTGGCGTATCACTTTAAGGGGAACCCACTGCAGCCAAGATACTGTTTGGACAGCGGTGGAGCAAAAGCAAGAGCTCCAAAAACTTTTTTTTTTTATGGAATCACATGATGAGAAAGACAAGGGGACGGAGAGAGAGAGCAGAGCGCTGCAGACGACAATATGAACAGTGTTTTTAATGTGTGTCAGTGGAAGCGGCACACGGTGTGTGAGCTCCGGCCTGCATGTGTTTCTCTGTACAGGCAAAAAGACAATCGGCAGACGGTGACGCAGATCAGAGGGAAAAGGGCTGCAGGAATGAAGTCAGACAGGAATTTCTAGGAAATGACGGCTAGCAAAACAAGAGCAACGTGACTGCATCAATACGAGCGCTGTGCCGCCGCTCAGCTGCACGCTGGCACTGCTGCGAGGGGCTCACATGGCCTGTGTGTGTGTGTGTGTGTGTGTTGTGGTCACTATGGCTTCATGGCCTCCAGTGTGCAGCGCCACATTTGACTTATAGGAATAATATTAATATCACGATACAATAACATGCCACAGACAGTTTTAATCAGACTTGGTGATGTTATTGAGCGCTGATTGCACAAATCACAAAGTGATGATGCGTCTGAAGTTAAAACAGACTTCCTGGCAGCTTATTTCCTCCTGATCTGTCCCACCAGGATCATCTGGACCCACATGTCGCCACAACCCTTCATGTGGGTTTACTTTTTCAACTTTTTTTTAACCTACTTAAAGGAAGATTCAGCAACAATTCAGATCTGTTTTTCTACTCTTATCTCCCACTGATAATGGCAATTCAGTCTTTCCTGGAAAAGAAACCTTGTGGGTCACAGGAAGTGATGCGTTTTATGTTTTTTTGTTTGTCATTGTTCTTTTAAGAGAGTGGTTTAAACAACGCTGTTTATAGAGCTTGTGGAAAACAGCTTGGGAGTAAAGAAATGTTGGCTATTTGCAGAAGATCTGATGCATGCAGTAAAAACATTTTTTGAAAAAGCCTGTAGGGAGAAGATTAAGGCTGCAGGAGTTAGATTTCAGATATTGCATGATTTTATCCAAGATTTTATAGCTGATATGATCAAACTGTCGTGCTATTTCAGTGGTTTTAAGTGGATGCAAGGACAATGATTTGAGGAAGTAAAAATCCTTATGAGAAAGGATTAAAAAACGCTGAATATATGGGGATGGTCACTTATCCAAAATAAATTTGTAAGGTTGTTGTCGGTTAGTTTGTTAGTTTAAAAAGTCCAAATAAAACCTGCAGAATTTAACTAATTGTACTTTTCAGTTTGCATTGCTGACTTTAATGCCTGAAGCGTGTTGGACCGTTTGAAGTGGATCAGGACTAAAACTGAGATTTTATGAGAGAAGACTGTGTGACTCAAAACAGACGACAAACCTCCAGTCTTCACTTTAAAAAAGGAAGCTTTCAGGATCCTTTAACCCAAATACAATGAATGAATGCTGGGAATTTAATGATAATGTAGTAAATCATCAGATGGTCACAAAATCTATTCCTTTAATCTCATGAACTCAGGATTTTTGTTTTGTAATTAATAAGTTAATAACAGTTACGGTTCACCTGACTTGAATCTGTCAAATCGAATTACACTTTATTTTTCTTTGTAATTTTAATTATTTGTGTTAGTAAAAAGTGGTTAAGACACTAAACAACTGGACCAGAGGTCGAGTTAGACTTTTTGACATTTTGAAGGACAGGTTCATTAAAAAATAAAATAATAATATGAAAAAAAAAACCCTTACAGGCTTATATTGTGCAGTTTTAAAGTCACAGAGAAAAAAAGAAACAGCAACTGGGCCTAAAAACAATCAACAGGAAAGACGTTTTGCTAATGTATGCTACTAGCTAATGGGAGTTAGCTGCAGTTAGCTACATTTCCACATTAAATGCTGATAATTCTTGCAAAGAAGAGACCAGAGAAAATCAAAGGAAAAGCATCGTTTGACTGAAGCAATCTGGGAAATGTGGTCTAAAATAACACAGAATAATAATAATAAAACAAGGTATCTTGCAATTAAAAATAGCTAATCGCTAGAAAAGTGATCACGGTCTCCTGGCTTTCAAAAACTAAAAGATCTTATGGAGCAAATAACTGCAAATGAAAACTGACTTATTTATGGACAAATGGTCTTCAATTCAATGTTATATTTCAAATAGATTTTTGGTTTATTCATTGAGTTTTTCTTTTCATTGTCATCCTGGCTACTGTATGTCTTTATTTCATGGACACAATTTCTGGAAATGTTTCTGTAACTTTATGATGTGATGTGCACTAAAGATTTTAGATAAAACAAGTTAAAAAAGTATCTTGCTTTGTCCTTTTAGCTGAGATCAGTGAAGCTAAGTGAAGCTGTTAGCGTGCAGCTTGACTGACAGGAGTTTGCATATCTGAGGCCTCATACGTGCCTCGTGGCTGCAGATTGTGCAACAAAATCGCCTCCGAGTTGCACATCCAGTGCAGCGCGGCTTGGCCGGGAGTCGGGGGACGAACTGGCAACCTTGCATTTGTGGTTACGTCACGTTGGCGAGTGTGAAAGCGGAAAAGACAAGAGAAAGAAATGGGAGCGATTAAGATGCAGAGTGAATTAAGAGGAGGAGAAAGGAAAAACAGCACGCAGGGGAAAGTTGGTTGTAATTAGCACACACGTCCTTCCAAAAGGGCGTGGCGCCCAGGGTTTGTGGCGTTTGAGGTAAAACTGGTAATCCCTGAGAGAAAGACAGAGAGTAAGAACCAGATCAAGAACCAGCAGATGGACGGAGGCAGATGTAAGGGATGGCCGACATTCTTGGAGGATTGTACCTAGCGAGAGAAATGAAGCGTCTGTGGCGGTGGGAGAGCGGAGGGAGCCGGGAGGTATGTGATGTAAAACGGTGGAAGTGGGATAGCAGCTGAGGCTGTCCAGCGCCCATGAATCAGGCTGAGGCACCGTGAAGCAGCGGCCCTCATAGGAGCCAGATGGGCCCTTGGCTCGACACTGGCAGGGATGAAGGAACACACACACACAGACACACACACACAGGCAGGATGGGAACAAACAGGCTCTTATGTGCTGCAGATACAAACCTGGAAATGTGGGCGAAAGCACACTCTAGATTTATTTGCATGAAGTACACGCACACTTTGATATTCCATGGTTAGATAAACATATGAAGACCAAAAGAAATGACAAAAAGTTACCAGATAAGTCTAAAACTTCAAAAAAGAAGAAAAATCTGCAGATTACTGCATAAAATGTAAATAAAAAACAGCATAAATCTAATGAGAATATGCACATTTTATATAAAAGTTTAGATTTATTTGCATGAAGTACACACACACTTGACAAATTGACAAAAAGTTACCAGATAAGTCTAAAATATAACTGATTATCAATAGATAATACCATTAAATAACATATTTAGTCTCATATGAAGCTTTATACTTCAAAAAAGAAGATAATCTGCAGACTCCTGCATAAAATATAAATAAAAAACAGTACAAATCCAATGAGAATATGCACATTTTATATAAAACTTTAGATTTATTTGCATTAAGTACACACACACTTTGATATTCCATGCTAAGATTAACATATGAAGCCTAAAAAAATGACAATAGCCAATAAAAAGTTAGCAGATAAGTCAAAAATACAACTGATTACCAATAGATAATACCATTAAATAACAGAAATGTAGCTTTTTACTTCAAAAAAGACAAAAGTTCTGCAGACTCCTGCATAAAATGTAAATAAAAAACAGCACAAATCCAATGAGAATATGCATTTATTTTACAAAAACAAGTTTCACAGTCTGCACATTTGTTATCTCTGTTCTGTGTTCGATTGAATGCAAGTCGCAAAGAATTTACAAGTGATTCAATTCTGTGGTTATCACATTTTTTCACAGCTTTTTTGAAATCGGGGTTTTGTGGCACATTAAATCCTGATTCCTTGTGTTCTCTGCACAAAGTTTCCCATTCAGTCGATGCTGATTTCCTGATGAGACGTTTGGGTCCAAGGAACTAATCCATGGCACACAAATGAGTTCCTGAATGGGGAGATTCACGTGAACGCCCCCTCAGGTCAGAAAATGTTGGGACATCGCTTGATGAAAAGAACATTTGATGATTTCTGTCATTGCATTAACGCTGAAACCACGTGAGGAGATATTTCAATGTGTCCTTTAGATGCTTTGAGCTGTAAAATACAAAACATCTTTGTACCGTACGCGCTGTTTGAACATTATGACATTAAAACTCACTCAAATGGGACCATGGGACCAGTGGTGGCATGTAACTAAGTACATTTACTCAAGTACTGAACTACAATTTTGAGGTAATTTCCATTTTATGCATATTAGTACTTCAACTCCAGCTTTAGTTACTTTTCAGGTTGAGATTTAACATAAAAAATATAAAATAAAATATTACAAATAATAAAGATAAAAAAATACAAATGATAAAAAAAAAATATATATTAGACTTAAAATAAAAAAAATAGACTTTAAGAATAAAATCAAAACCCACAACAGTATATAAAAATATATTATAAAATATTAAAAATAATACAAATAAAATAATAAAAAATAAAATAAAGAATAAAAATATATATTAGACTTAGAATACATATAAAATAAAATATTAGACTTTTAAAAATAAAATCAAAACCCATAACAGTATATTAAGCAGTTAAAATAAAATGAGAGAATTAAAACGCTAATGTTAATATTAATATATTTGGAATATATATAAAAATCTGAGTAAGGTCATTCTGCATAACTTTATATTTAGAAGCTATAATGCTGCTTACATAAATGCATCAATAATAATAATAATAATAATAATAATAATAATAATAATGATAAAACATTAAGAATATATAAAACAATCGGAATACTTGTTGCTGATACTTTTCTACTTTTACTTCAGTAAGTTTTGAATGCAGGACTTTTACTTGTAGTGGAGTCATTTCACAGTGTGGTATTAGTACTTTTACTGCACTAAAGTAATCTGAATACTTTTCCCACTGCTGCATGTGAATATACTCACATTTCCAACTCGTTTCTGCAGGAAGACAAGAAACAAACACCTTAAAAATAAAAGATAACGTCATGAAGACAGACGTATGGTGTCTCTGAACGTCTTCCAGTTTCTTGCAGCTTCATATAAACTTCCAACTCGAGTTATTTAAGCACGTTTAGAGTTTTTTTTAATGTATAAATTGCTGCACATGAAACAAACCCAGAGAAAGAGGAGCAGTGAGGGACGTGCAGCAGATCCTCTGCCCTCAGATCGTCTGAGCAGGTCAGTGTTTCAATGGGGCTTGAAAAGAGTGTGTTTGCTGCAATGAATGGCTTCCTAAAGCCCATCATCCCTGTCTGCTTGACTTAAGGTAGACAGACTGTGACTGATTTCAACCCGTAGTGAACCCATATGATCCCCGTTTACAGGCCGAGGAAAACGAGCTGCAGTTTATGGACTCGGATGATCATCAGCCTTTATGTCTTGCCCATTTCCAGAACAAAGCCGCATTCTAATGCTTGTTTATTTTCACATTTTTATATCTTTAATCCATGCATTAAGGTTTGCAAAGATGCATTGCTAATTTTCTGGCTCTTATGATAAAATCAGGCCAAGTTAGCTCAAACAAATTGTCATTAACAATAATGTGTTTTCATTGGGAAGGTGTTAGTCGGAGCCTTTTTCTGGGGGGTCCACAGACCCGCACACACTTTTTTCATTTTCCTGAAAATAAACTGCACAGACCACAGTTTGTATGTAAAAAAAAATAATCTCTCCGTAAACATCTGTGGCCGCTTGTGATCATATTCATAAACATTTCCATGATTTTATCCACTGACCGGGTCTCATAGAGCTCCGTGTGTCTGTGAGGAACAGGGTGCTAATTACAGCCTCTGAGAAGATAATCTGCTTTGAAATTCGGCCCGATGGACATCGATCATATTTCTGTGGCAGGATTTGGCTTCGGCGGTATCACGTGTCCAATAAATCCAATCCGAGGGAAAAGCAGAACAAAGAGCGATAATTATGAACAGATAGCAAATGAAACTTTCAGATGGAAGTCACAGCGGACACGTGCAAAATATCCACAAAATAAAGCTGAATAAAAGTTTGTGAGCTAATAAAAATCACACGTCTGTAATAACTTTTAGAGGATTTATTATCAGCAATAACGAGCAATAAAGTACAAGATACAAACTGTGATCAGTTCCTGTTTGGTTGAAGGGAAACTTAATGCACAAACTATCTGCAGGTTTATTTAATGCTTTATTTAGTCTCTTTTCTTTAGTTTCCAAAGGTTTATATACATTATGTGCAATGTGCAATAAATCACAACAATGTGAAAGTTTGTTTCATCAACTTTTAAAATCTGATTTGTTGTTTTGTTTCTCTTCAAGCAAACAAAGAGAATATCTTTATTTTTTAATTGTGTGTACTATGTTATTAAAGCACAAATACAGTGATGGAAAAAATACTTAACTACAAGTAAAACTTACTGAAGTAAAAGTACAAAAGTATTAAAAGTAAAACTACTGGTTTTGCAGAAGGGACCCACTCAGACTGTTTTATATTTTCCAAATAGATAAAAGTTATTTATTATTATTCCTATTGATGCATTTATGTATGCAGCATTTTTAAGTTTTTTAAGTTAAGGCTCATTTTTTCATTTTAAATCTCGACCTGAAAAGTAACTAAAGCTGTCAGCTACATGTAGTAAAAAGAGTAAAAAGTCCAATATTTACCTTTAATAATGTAAAAACAAAAGTACCTTAAAACTTTACTTAAGCAGTCATTATACCAGACATGTTCACTGAGGATGAATACAAGTTTTTATCCTGCTAAATAAATACTAAACATTTTTTAAAATGAATCTTTGATGATGCCGGTTGAAATGGGAAATGACCTGCACATAAAGTAACATAGCATAAAAAATACTCCTTTTTTTTATTCCCTAACTCACCTAAACATGCAACATACTTTATTATGTTTTAAACGTACATACAGACATACGTGATGTTTCCTGCTGCAGCAGCGTCTCCTCTCTGCAGGACTTATCCTGCTGAACACAGACCTCTGCTGGAGACTCGCTGCAAACAACTTTTTACTTCAGTGAATCCATCAACTTACTCACATACTGAAGCTTTTATGGCACTGAGAGCCTCAGACTGCACCTGATGATATATCTGACATGTTGTGCTGAATTATAATACTGTCAGTAGAAATTAAAACCTGTAATGTGGGTTACTTAAGTTAGTAAGTTGTGCAGGTTTCATGCTGTTAAAGAGCCAATCCAGTGATTCACTGTTGCACTTTCATAAAGTTTGAAACTCACAAGAGACAGATTAAAAAACATTCAAAACTGAGAAATAAGAGGCTGAGATATCACATAATCTGACCCCACAATGCAACTTATTGTGTATGTTTACACTACACAGGTTTGGCCTTTTGCAATTAATTACATTAGCAAGACAAAAATCCTTTGTGACTCCCAAACTCATGCAGGACTTTATGTTTTTTTTGACCTCCACACAGTCTTCATGGATGACGTGTTTTCCTGTTGCATCCTTGTTGTGCACACATCTGCATTTACACTAAAAATACATGTAGTCAAAAGGGTTTTAGACCAACTCAGCCAGTGGTTTCACTGATCTGATCACTTTATCCAAGATGCATTTAAAAAAGTGTAAACAGGGTCTAAGTCTTCATAAGGTCCAGCAGACGCTCAAAGTGGTCAAATAAACCTTATGAAGCTTGATGCAGAGGCAGAAAGCACCTCTGAGTATGTGTGTGTGATCAGCTCAGTGCAGCTCAGGTGTGTGTGTGTGTGATTGCTCCTGATTGGGACCAGGTGTGGTGAGTTTATATATGTATCTGGGTTCAGCGCGCTGTGCTCCCTCAGTGTCTCTCCTTCAGAGGCAGAGGGAGCTTCTCCTCTTCTCTTCTGTTTGGTGCATGTTGTGATCACTTCTTCCTTTACAGCCGTTTGTGGTTTATTACGGCTGTCTTTGCTCCCTGGGTTTGTTTTTTAAGTGTGTGGCAGTGGTTTGGAATCAGTGTTTGGCATGTTTGAAGGAAAACAATAAAATATTTCATAAGAAAAGCTGCACAAGCTCACAGTCTTCTGTGTAGATATCAAGAAAAAGTTTGTTTGAATGGTGGTCGACAAATTAAGAGAAAAACCAGCATTTCTTATTGAGCTGTTGAACTCGACTGGAGGGAGAAACGGCAGTTTTGATTTCAGTTTCTCAAGTCAACTTTATTTATAGAGCGTTTCAAAACAACGGCAGTCGGCACAAAGTGCTGAACAGACGCATAAAAACTTAATAACGCTAAAACACTAATACTAGAAAACACTAAAACACAATAAAACAAAAAAGATAAAAACTAATAAAAGGCACTAAAACTAATAAAATGAAAAATAAATAATTAAAAATAATAATAAAAGGCACAATAAAACAGCAGAGTCTCATGCTGAGTTAAAAGCCAGGGAATAAAAAAAAAAAGTCATTTAATCAGACTGCTGATCCCAAATCTCCCAAAGTTACAGAACTGTTTTGTTCTGTGAAGCATCTGCTTTATCTTTTATTTTACCCCACAAACTTTCCTTTACTCTGCTCTCATCTTTACCTCCATTAAAAGACATTTAACTCCTCCTCCTCGCTCCCTGAATGTCTCAGGGCGTGGTTACCTGCTCCGCCCACCAGGTGGCGGTGTCGGCCTGCTGTTGGCTGCAGCCGATGAACCGGTTCACCTCCTCTTTCCCCCACAGAGCGAGCGCGTCCTCCACCTCCAGAGATGCTGTTTCAACTCTGACTCTGCATGCTGAATCACTCACTCTGTATCTAATGTGTATAAGAACGTGTCTGCAGGATGAAATACGTTGCCATGCAGGTTTCCTCGCTCCTTAAAGCACACACACACACACACACTCTTTGCATCTTGCAGGTTGGAGCTGGATGCATGAGTCTCCTGCATGGACTGCTAATGCTGTACCTGCCTCTCATTAGGATGCCCCGTCTGAGTCCGGCCATCTGCACCAGCTGCTTGGCAAACCCTCTGCCAAGCGTTTGATGTCGACGAGGAGCTGAGCCACGCGCCCACCACGGCGTCCCAGCGCCAGACTTAAAAAGACCTTTTTGCTTTGTAGTTTTTTTGTTTTTTCTCTCTTAAAGCCCTGATGTTTTCATCAGGCCTGGCAGGCTTCAGGGCGACCGGGGCGGGTTGGGATGGCACCAGGCGCAGGTACTTCACCTCGGTTTGTGCAGGTTGAGCTGCTTCAGATGTGCTGGATTTGTCTTGGCAGACGCTGAGAGAGAAAGTGGAGAGGTGATGTGGTGGTAAACAGAGAGGAGACGGAGACAGACTGCATGTACAAAATGTCTCCTTGACTCCGGCTCAAAGAATCAGCAGCTCGTAATCTTTCCAAAACTTGTCTTGAGGAAAGTCGATAATTATTTGACGTGCAGGATCATCACAGTAACACACCAACTCCAACTCAAACTTTTATGTCAATAAAATATACTTTAATAGGTCTAGGTATCAATTTTGGTCACTTTGGATATAAAAAATGTATAAAATGTACAGAAATCTAACTTTATAAATCCATTATAAGGGGACCTGGTATTTCTAACATCTCTGCCTCCATCGCAATTTAAAGCAGGAAAATGAAATGTTTGTCGTGCTCAGCACAGTGAAAAATGACATTTAAAAAATTCAGCAGCAACATCTCTTTCCTGAAAAATAAATGCGCCTGTTATCCTTGATAATCCACAGAACAAACAGCTTCAGTATTTACACAGAAACCTGCTCAAAGCGACAGTACGGATGATGTGAATTAACCCTTTTTTTTGGGTGAACTGACCCTTTAAAACCACCGTTACTCTTGTAATAAAAAGGTGAGTAAAGTGGTTTTAAACCTGCTGCTTTTTATCACCTGTGTTTGTATCAGCGACTGTTTTCCTGCTCTGATGTCTCAGAGAAACATGACGAATGCCTCGTGGACGTCTGCGAGGCGGTAAACATGTGTTCAGAGATACTGGATTCGGGTAAATACACCCAGGAGCGCCGGCTGACACATGGCCGGGCTAATCCTGCTCCCCATCTCTGCATCTACCTCTCACTCTCTGCTCTCTGCTCCCCGCGGCTCGCTCTGCCTTCATCGCTTCATCATCACCCACACTCTGACAACAGGATCTAAATGAGGAGTGAGAGGAGATGTGAAGGGGGGAGAGAGTCGGGAGGCGATGCTTTAAACGCCGTAATGGCCGACGCTCCATCATGCAGAGCCTCTCAGGGCCTGCAGCCGCCAGACCTGCACTGTGGCCCGCCAAACCTAAAGATGAATTAATCATCGCCTTCTCTTCCTCTGCATAAACACTCTTCTTTTTGCACTCTCTCTTCCCATCATCCCGATCTATCTCTCGCAGCTTAAATCCTCCCCTTCCTCCCCTCCAGCGGGTTGCACTGATGTGTAATGCTGACCCACTTTATTTGACGGGGAAGAAGAAGAAGAAGAAGAAAGGAAAGATGGAGGGAAGGCAGCGCGGCGCTCCTTCTCCTCCCTGCTGCTCATCTCCCACAGTGCTGTGTTTAAGGTAAATATTTTTACAGCACCACTCATCACAAAGGCTTCTGGGACGGCCCTCCCCACTTCGTACAGCAGGATCAAATATTCATACGCCCTCCCATCATCTCTCTCTCTCAGTGTGTTTAACCCCCGCATCATGTCACTCCCTCTTACCTCCCCCCTCACGTCTCACATCTCCATACTGCAGCTCCCTGTACCCGTGTCAGGGTGTGTGTGTCATGTATGGGTCACACTTCACATGCAGTTAACACGTCAGGTGGGAGTGACATGCACAGCTGATTCCCTCGTGTGTGTTTCAGAGGAGCAGTGCAGCACTTTCCATCATGATATGCATGAGACGGAGCTGGATGTTCGGATTTCCTTCCCAGAATATAAAAAAAGTGACATATATTGTGTCCTTGTGTCAAAATTTCCTGGTCTGAGCAGTGAAGCAAACCAGGAAGTGTCTTCAGCCTGCATTCTTTCACACGTCCAGCAGGGGGCGCCAACGGTGGCTGCAAAAGAAGTCCGGTCCTATTTATTTTAATACGAAAGGAGACGACTTCTCACTTGATTTATTACCTCAGTAAAATAATCTTGTTGCAACTTTATGGTCTCAGTCTTTAGTTTCAAGTCTTCTTTGAGAAAATATGATGTTAAATGTGTGAAGCAGTGATTCTCAACTGGTGGGTCAGGACCCAAAAGTGGGTCGCGGACCCGTTTTCAGTGGGTCATGGGCCTTTACCTGGGCAAAAAAGTCCTGTGGTTTTATTTTGAAGGGGATTTTTATGCCATCTATTCATTCTGTTTGTTTTCATGTCTTTTTTGGTAATTTTGTGTCTTTTTTTAGGGTTTTTGTGCCTTTTTCTGTCATTTAACATCTTTTTCTGATCATTTTGTGTCTTTTTTGGAAATCTTGTGCCTTTTTTTGGAAATCGTTGTGTCTTCTTTGGTAATTTTGTGTCTTTTTTTTTGGTAATGTTGTGTCTTTTTGTTCAACATTTTAGAAGTTGAACATTTTCCTCGTTTTGGGTCTCGTGTTGTCATGACGGGGTGATGGTGGGTCCCAAAGCCAGACCAGTTGAGAACCGCTGGTGTAAAGAATAGTTCAATTTAGAGGAAAATAGATGATAAAGCAGCTTATGATTTACCTTTGATTGACATGTCGCTGACACAGCTCCGTGTACTTTTAAACAGCTGTGAACTTGTTTGTCGTGTTTCCTGTCTGAACTTTGACCCTTTCACCGTGTGATTTCACTTCATGTAGGTGTTTTTGAGCATTTTGGTTATTTAAAAATGTCTTGTTCAGCGTTCGGTTGGAGTAAAAGACTCTCTCCAAGGTACGGTGGCCCTGAAGGTCAATTGCAAAAATATTTTCCCAAATATTTCATAAAAACGCTAAAACTTTTCACAAAAAGAAAATATACTTAATGAAACAAAAAAAAATATTCCATGAAACGCAAAAATATTTCACAAAACGAAAATATATTTCATGAAATGCAAAACAATATTTAATGAAACACAAAAACATTTAGCTAGCTGCAAAAACATTTCAGGAAACGTAAAGGGTGGAACTGCACTGCTTGTTTGTGATTGGACAAAGCTCAGTTGCTTAGCAACAGGTTTACGTCATTTCCTGTTTGTAGCGGCAACAGCAGAGAATCTTACTGCTTTGACGGCTGTTCAGTTTCTCCGGTTAGTAACGTACGTTTAGTTTTAGCGTTAAGTTTATTTTCAGATGCGCCTTCACAGTTAAATTATGGTGGTTTCAAAAATCAAAGATATCATTGAACGCAATGCAGGAACTCGATGCTTCAAACAGGAAGTTCACAAACCAACGGGTGTCGTCACGGTGACGACCTCCATAATTTATACGCAGTCTGTGTTCACATGAGGTGGGACGACATGCACGGCTGATTCCCTCATGCATCAAGCATGAAACGGAGCTGAAACCCAAATAAACCCATAAAACAAAGTAAATATTCAAGCATTGTAGCCTCGTGTCAGAACCTACTTTTACTACCTTTATTTTTCAAATGTATTATCTCGCTGTAATGTGCATTTTTTAAACAAAGCTGCAGTGAGACGGTGTAAACCGGAGCTTTTCCTGCACAGCAGTACTAGTTGGTCTCTGGGTGCTTCATAAAGCTGCCATGTAAAGTAATAGTAAGCACTTTACCTAATGGGTGCAGGCTGCATGCACAACGTACAGCCAGCTACAGGCAGTGGGTGGCGGTTTGGGGCCAGCAGGGGCCCGACTGTACTTTTCTTTGCCCAGGGGCCCCGTAACAAACCCAACTTCATCCAGTGATATAAAGACGTGTCACAGTGAAGTCACTGCAGGAACAGGAGATGACATCAGAGTACTTCATCGATCCCCGGTGGGACATTTGGTTTCGCTCCAGTTACTCCGACAAAGACGTGAAAGAATTAGATGTGACATGTATAAAAGAAATAGGATCAACATATGGATTTAGCTTAAAGTTCATTCCCTTAAGGAGAGTTTTACTTGTACTTTGAGGATTTCTCCTGAAAGGAAATTTTGCACTTTTGCTGATCTACATTTAATCGACAGTTATTTGTTACTTTAAATACCAACAAAAAGATGCATAATCTGCTTATAATACGTGTTGTGATGTCTTAAAGACACGCCTGGTTAAATAGAGGTTTAATTATTAGGTTAAACTACACAAAAGTGTAAGGACTTTTTTTTTTTTGCATCGTTTTAAAGCTGCACAAAGCAGTGTTTTCATTTTCTTTAGTTTAAGAAAAAAATCACTTAAAATTTATCGTGTTTTTTATATTAAATCTCATGAAAGTAACTAAAGCTGTCAGCTAAATGCAGTAAAACGCACAATATTTACCTCTAAATGTTTATTGAATAGAAGTATAAAGTTACATAAAAAAGAAAGTAAAGTACCTCAAAATTGTACTTGAGTAAATGTACTTAGATTGTTTTATATATTCTAATTATTTTATTATTATTATTATTATTATTATTATTGATTAATTTATGTAAACAGCACTTTAATTTTCTGGAGATAACATCTTAATATATATATATATATATATATATATATAAAAAAGTCTAATTACTTTAAATAATTCATATTTTTGATGTTAAATCTCCACCTGAAAAGTAATTAAAGCTAAATGTAGTGGAGTAAAAAGTACAATGCTTGCTTAAAATAAAGTGCAGTAGAAGTATAAAGTTACATAAATAAACTGACAATGTCACATATAATAATTCCCACAAAAACACATAAACAAACGTTGTATTACAGACATATTTCTGTGAACTATCAGGATATTTTTGTGATATTTCTCTGTGCAGCTTCCTGTCTCTGCCCGTCTCTTTATCCAGCGATGACAGATATTGAAACCCGGCGGTGGACGGCCGCGGGGAAGGACGAGCAGGAGGGAGCCGGGCAGATTGAAGGAGCCTGTGAAGAGAGGGATGGTAGTCAGAGGGACGGAGGACAGGAGAGCACGTGTCCAACCTGCCTCTCCTGTCTCTGCCGCCATGAATATTTGATGCGAGGGACTAAAACCAGCTCCGTGAACTCTGAAGGAGTGTGACAGCTGAAAATGCTCGGAGGAGAGCGGCTTACAACAGCCACCCGGAGGGCCGGGAGACGGCACGTGAGTGTGTGGAGGCATGGCAGGAAACTGGAGTGTACACACACACACACATCTGTGTGATGAGGGAGGATGAACATGCAGGCCTGATATTACATGTTTAGGGTTATTTTTGCTAGTTAAAGACTTAAAATGTGCTTAAATCTAGTCTTAGTTCTGTCATGTCAGAGTCTTGTGCCCGTATTCCCTCTGAGGACGTTGGGTCCTGCAGCACAGACACGCCGGCTTGCACACGCTGACACGCTGAGGGCAGGCAGGGCGTCTGAAATATTGATGGAGGCTCTCTCCTTGCCGTAATGAAAAATCGTCCTCCGATAAATGTTTCATCCTTTTCCAGATGCATCACCTCGCCATTTTTAACAGATGATTCAGGCGACTCGCTGTAGGAACACAAACACGTTTGTTGCCCTCAGCGTACGAGAGAGGAGCTGCACACTCTGTACGTAAACACAATGCTACCTTTGTTTTCTGTAATAAACACAGACTGTAAAAATAATGGACGTCACCCGTAGGTTTCTGAAAAGTGCAAATGAACCATTTTGGCAAATCTGACTCCACCCAAGTCCCCGGATAGGCAGAGAGCTGAAGCTAAGGCGGCTCATGGACTAAAACACGCCCACCTAGCGAGCTAGCTGAGGCTAAGGAGCTAGGCTACATGCTACCCTGATGCTAACGATGCTACGCCGATGCTACATGCCGCCCCTCGTTAATTAAAGAGCTACGTGTGGACCTCTACACCAGATAATTAGTACGAAAATATAAATAAAGCTAGCGGCGGCTAGCGCAAGTGACGCACAGCAGCTACCTGTCACTCAAAGCCGAACACCCTTAATTATGCCGAAATTCCAAAAATTCAACTAGTGAGATATAAAAACAGTTGTCATGGAGGGGGACCTTTACTTTGGAGAGTCGAGCCGTTTTTTGAACCAAATAAGTGTTTTTATACCGTGAAGTTTTTACATTTTTACATGAGCGTCAATCTAATGTGCTGCCTCCTGCCCCTAGTGGCCAGTCAGGGAATTGCACGTTTTGGCTTCACTGCCCCGTGCCAAAGGTTTCCCGCTTGGTAATAATCCACTGAGTGTGATCTGGTACAGTGTATATCTATACCTGAGATGGAAGAAAAACTATATATAAACAAGCAAACACAGATGCTAACATAAAGGAACTTCAAACGGCATGGGATTATCAGAAAGGGGAAACATGTGGGAACTCATAGAACCTGTTTTCATTTCGATGTGTTAAGGTCAGAGGTCAAAGGGCCGATTTGAAAGTGTCTACACCAGTTTTTCCCGTGCTAAAATGCAGCCTAACGTCCCTATAAGACAACACGACGTCAGGGATTTTGAAACTTCAACAACCCCAGAATATAAAAACACGAATCATTTACCAAAAGACAATATGTGGCGATCCATTTTCATGAAACCCTTTCATATTGCAAAACTCTCTTTTTATTTTATGACTTGAATCCTCTCTGTGTGAATGTTTTACTGCCCCTCCGATGTCGTCCGCTGACTCAACATTTAAGCGCCGGAGATAATAAATAAAATCCATACGAGCAGCTATAGCGTGTGTGAAAGTCTATGTTTCCTGTCAGCGTGAGCCGCCGACCCACTAACCCACTTTACACGCTTCCACCGTGCAAAGCAGCATCTGCTGTGCAGCTCACACCACCTGCCTGCCTATATCTGCACACACTTCATATACTATATATATATGTTGCATGCCACATGTCATAACTGCTAAAGCGTCCTGCACACAAGCTGTTTCACAAGCAATAACGGAGTGAATGATAAAAAAAAAGAGCTTGTGGATGGTTTTAGTTGAGTCATGACAGCGATATTCACGCTCCACTCTGATGCATTGGAGCGACTGATTGTCCGCGGCCTGATTCGTCCTCTGCAGCACGAGAAATAACATGAATGTTTTGATTGTTCATGCATGGTGCGGCTGGGTGCGGCTGCTCCGGGTTGGATTACAGCGAGACTTGTTTGGGACATATTTTCCTCCTCGGCGACTGTAATTAGAAAAAGGCCGTTCTGTACTGTAGCTGTAGCTCCTCGGGGCTGTTTTCCCAAACTCCTGCCAGACTGTAAATGACTGCAACTTGTTTGATTGGCAGCGCATGAGAGCGCGACACGGAAAGCCGCGTATTAAAATGCATCCATCCTTATTAAGATTCAGAAAGGATTGGCTGAATCTGTCTTTACGCTGCTCTCTGTGTCTTCATTGTTATTGAGCGAAAACCCATTAAAGCCGGGCTAAGACTTGGCAAGCTTGCAGGATGCTGCCAATACAACTCCGCTGACATTGTCTGCACCCTTGATACTTCAGCCTTTTGCCGGTCTCATGCTGAATGATAGAAATATTGGAATTCAACTGATTTCCCCTGGCAAAGCCGCGGCGCTCTCCCAGCTGCAGTTAAACACAATGCAGGAGGTGAAACGGCTAAATTGAAATGATAAAACGGATTCAGCAGGCGGTTTTAGAGACAATGGCGCCAATCAGGAAGGGTCCTAAAGGCATGAATAAGGAAAGAGCAATGTCAATGAATTGTCCCACAGTATCCCTCCGTGCCAGGAGGCTGCGAGAAATGGTTTAACGGCGTTCCTTTCAGCTCCACGGCGAAGCTTATCCCGATCATCAAGGTCAGGATGACGGGCGCCGCGGGGAGGAACACGTGGGCCTCCAGGTTTCTGTCAAACTCTCCGTCCCGCGCTGCTGTTTGTGTCCAGCTGCTTTTATTCTGATAGTTAATTCAATCATAGATTTATGTGTTATAGTTCATTAAAGCGCGAGCCGGGCTCGCCACCAACACAAACACGCTAATAAACGGCGGCAACAGTCCGTTATCAGCCGCGATAATAGTGTGATTAGGATTTGGCCGAGATGTTAAAATACTAACAGAGGTTTCTGCAGCAATGGAGCATTAATCAAAAATCACTTAAATATCATTTCCCCCAAAATTTGGCTGCACAATTAAAAAAAATATATTACTTACAGTGTCATAAATCTCCACTAAATGTATCCAAAAATGTTGAAAAAATGTTGAGATATTATAATCTTTTAATACATTTGGTGGAAATATGTGACAAATTAAAGTGTTTTTAATGCAGTATATATTATTCAACATCATTATATTTTAATGTAGTAAAACCTCTGTAAATTATGCAAAAAAAGGAAATAATTATTATAATTTTTCAATTAATTTGGATGTGAAAAATGTTGGTATTTTAAATGCAGTACATATATTTTCTATATTTCTATATTTTTTTTATATATTATTTAAGTTGTTACACTATCTAAAAAAAGGACAATCTTGTTAATACAGTGCAGATTTTTTTAGAAATAAAACCCAACATAGTTAGTAAAAAAATATTTGTATCTTCAAATAATTTGGTGACACTAAAAAATTATAATATTTTTAATGTGGTGCATATTTTGTCTTCACTGCATAAGTTTTTCAATGTAGTAAAACCCTGCCTAATTAATAATATAATAAATAGATTTAAAAAAATTATTTCTTTGGTTAAATTAGCTAATTTCTTATTTTATTTTCTTATTTTATTTATTTTGTTTCCGCAAAAACAAGAAGTGCAACATTAAAAAACAAAGTAAAGCATTGAATTAATCTAAAAATAATAAATAAAAAATTGAATTTATTCATTCAGATTATGTTATTTGTTATTATATTTGCGTTTCTTGATTTTGTTTCTGCAAAAAACAAGAAGTGCAACATCAATACTTGAATATAAATTAGGAAATGTCTATAAAAACTATATAAAACACAGGATATGGACGTCAAAACCACCACATATAGATACTTCGGGGAGATTTTGGAGCGACCTGTTGACAGCAATCTTTAAAAACATCATAAAATAACAGATTATCTTGCTCCACTCACTTAAAGTCTCTGTCTCAGGGCGGCTGTGCACCTTTAACCTCCTTT
Source organism: Serranus cabrilla (assembly GCA_903364295.1). Classification (NCBI taxonomy): domain Eukaryota; kingdom Metazoa; phylum Chordata; class Actinopteri; order Perciformes; family Serranidae; genus Serranus; species Serranus cabrilla. The sequence continues at coordinate 3,534 of CAFUXE010000364.1, read as the reverse complement.
AATTTCCCTGCAAACACTTTGCTGCAGTTATTTACCAATTAAGGGCTGAGTTATTACTCTTTAATGAAGCTTTTAGATTACTAGTAGCTGCGAGGAGTGTGATTACTTTGAGTGTGAGACAAAAGTGTGACAATAACCCTTTTAAGCTTATTGTGTTTTGCCTCCTGAGGGCGTTTTACAGTGTGATTTGACCCACGTGGCCTCCAGGGGGCGACAGGCTCCAGGTGAGCTGAGCAGAGCAGGAAATGAAGAAGAAATGAAGGTGAACTTCAGCAGAATAAAGTGAGTCTGGAGGGCGAAAAGGAAAGACGCTGTAATGTGGAGAAAAGTAATTGTGTTAATGGGTTTGTGTATATTGATTTTTACAGGTTATAGCTTTTGAGGGAGTTTTTCGTCGGCCTGATTCTGATCTTAAACTCCCAAATGCATTCTTGGACTCTTTCCTATTTCATTTAAATTGTTGTCATTGAGATGCACCATTAACTCTGCTGTAATAAAGCATCCAAGGTAAAAGCTATAGTGCATTAGTAAACCGTGCACTGTCTAACTTTCCATTTTCTATTTTAAGTGCAGACTGTCCAACTGTTCCTGTGCACAGATCCAGATACAGTTTCAAGCCTCAGCAGATGAAACATTCTGTTAGAGATTTATGCTTTTATTAACAACTTTAATTGGAATTTAGAGGGGAATGAGATGTCAGTTTACACATTTTTCAGTAGCTAAAAAAATACAAACGAACCCAGAGACCATCACCCCGTAAAGACAAACCACGACCTGAAATCAAGGAAAATGTTCAACTTCTAAACTGTATTTAATGAAAAAATGGAGCAGATTGAACCTGGTGTAGTACAGAATAACACAGTTAAAAGATAAACCAGCAGCCTGGTGATGCTAGAGAGGAAAATATTCCCTTTTACACTAAATCAGCTGCATTTTCATAAAAAAATAAAAAGTGCATCTTATATAATACAACATACAAGTAGTTTCAAAAAGACCCAAACGGCATAAAAAAAAAATCCCCCTTCAAAATAAAACCACAGGATTTTTTTGCCCACGACCCACTAAAAAGGGGTCCGCGGCCCACTTTTGGGTCCCGACCCACCAGTTGAGAATCACTGCATTAGGCGGACTGGACAAAGACATGACTCATACATTTAAAAACCTCATGCCGGCCACTAAAACACTGTGTTATTATTCCTTAAAAAGTGTTTTATGCTGGAGGTGAAGCTACTAACTGTGGTGGCTATCGATGCTAATGCTAACGGTCTTTAGCATAGCTTCGGTTTATTTGGTGCAGCTGAAAAATTGGCCTGAAAAGTGAATATAAATATACATTTTACAATTTATGACAGCTGTACAGTACTTATAAAAGTCCCACATTTAAATTATCTTTATTTCAAACATGTTTAAAATCAAAACAAACAGAGAAAAGTACTTACGACTGAGTGCATTAATGTGATGTATATAATACTGCGTCTCAATAAACACATTCTCCAGGCACTTAAACCTTAAAAGTTCATGTTTGAAGTCGTAAACATTATATAAAAGTTATACATAATTAGTTTATGCTTTTGTCTCAGTATTTTATCGTGATTTCATGTCAACTGCATATAAAAAGTCTCCAGGATTTCAACATATTCACAAAATTCACATGTTAATTAGCTAGTTTCAGTTGATTTAATCTGCCAGTGACAAGTTGTTATTCCAGCTGCAAACTGAAACAAGAAGCCTCCTTTTGTCTGTAAAATCAAGGATCCATTGTTTGACAAATTACGGAGAATTTCAAGTGGTCGATCTGCCTCCAGAGTCGCTGTGAGCTGCACTCGTGATAGACTCTAACAGCCGAGGCTCAACAAATGGAAAATCATTTCAGCAAAGCAACCAGCAGGAGCCTGTGAGCGGCTCACTGTTACCAGCGGGGGTTAAAGGTCATCACGTGTCCTTCTCTCAGACAGCTGTGGGAGATAAAGGAGGGTCCAAGTGTTCTGGGATTCGGCCTTTTGTCTTCTTCTTCCCACCTCTTTCCTGCACTTCCGTGTCGTCCTGCAGGACGGCGTGCGGGTCGTCACCAGCTGAGAAAGAGGAGGCGAACTGCTGCGATGTGAGCCGAGCGCTTTCTTCAAACGCTTCTGGAAAAACAGCCGACAGAGAAGAAGAAGCAACAAAAGACGTTTTACTGTTTTCAAGTTTGCTCAGGAAAGCAAACGCCTCAGCAGCTGCAGGGGGACGGAAACAAGAACAGTCATTTAAAATCTGACAATATCCCGTCATCCCTTTGTGCATCGCTCCATTCACGAGGATGAATAATCACAGGTGGTTGGAACAGACATTGGCGTCACCAGAAGCATCAGACGGCGTCCATGCATCATAACAACACACCGCTGGCTCACTCGGGACGTACTGACACAGCCGTACAGCCAGGTTGGCAAGGTGGCACCACACTGGTGGGCCCGGCTGGCAGGAACGGGATCTGGAAGCGCGGCGGCCGCCCGGGGCCTCGGGCGGCACGGCTGCTGGCACGCCACAGTGCTGGTGTAATGAGTGTGTGATTGATTGGAGCCACAATAGGGGCTCATGTACTCAGAGCGGCGTGCGGTGCACTCCTGGATTAGAGGCCCCGCGGGCTCCCACCCAGATTAAAGGGTTACATTAAACGGCATGAATAAAAGATTGAAATTATTCCCGCAGGAGGAAGGATTGGAGTGTGTTTACATTGGCGCCTGCTGGGAGGATGCTTTGGATGAAGCTTCTGCCGTTTCCTGTTTGCTCTTGAAACACACTTGCTTGTGGCAAATGTCTCTATATGTGTGATTTAATGCAGAGATTCTCAACTGGTGGGTCGTGGATATATATATATATATATATGTCTTTTTAGTATTTCTGTGTCTTTTTAGGTCATTTGACATGTTGTTTTGTTTATTCTATGTGTTTAATTTTTGTTCTTTTTTAGTCTTTTTGGTCATTTTATGTCTTTTATTGGTATTTGATGACTTGGTTTTGGTCATTTTGTGGCGATTTTGTGTCTTTTTATTACGTGTTTTGTTTTTTGTTCATTTTGTGTCTTTTTTTTCCTTCCTTTTACATGTTTTTTGGTTATTTTTATTTGCTTGTTTTCAAATGCTGACTGAGCATGGCGGAAATTTGAGTCTTTTTGAAACGACTTCCTGATACTTTTTTATTCCACGTTTGTGCAGCTGTTGAGTCTGTGAAAAAAGGCTGAAGTTACTGAATTTTTATGCATGTTGCTGTGTTACCTTTTGTCCCTAAGATGCACTTTTTGTGTTTTAATTAAGATGCAGCTCGTTAGGGAATATTTCCCTTTATCATTAAACTGTGATATTGTAAACTATCTCAGGCTCAAACTGCTCCATCTTTTCATTAAATGCATTTGAGAAGTTGATCCAGCAGCTCGTCGTTACGGGCTGATGGTGGATCCCAGAGCCACCAGTTGGGAATCACTGGCTTAATGCATCCAAGGGCGAGCAGAATTTAAATATGTAATCACCTGCGACAAATTGTACAAACGGGACCCTC
>CAFUXE010000363.1:842895-861067 GCA_903364295.1 Serranus cabrilla | reverse complement strand
ATCGAGCCATCGCTTCTCCGTGTTGTTGAAGAAGGGCCGGGTGCTGATGGGGTCGTACAGGTTGTCCCGCACGTACTGACGGAACAAGATGGCCGCCTTCTCCGTCAGGGACGTCTTCTGGAAGGGCAGGCAGTTCTGGCACGAGTGCAGCCGGATCTTCAGCTCCTCCAGCTCCTGTTTGTAGCTGGTCAGCGGCAGCGACGGGTCCTGGATGGCGAAGACTTTGACCACCACCAGGCCCTCCCAGTGCTTGGCGCGGGCCACCTTGAAGAAGCGCGTGCTGCCCAGGCTTTTGTCATACTCGTAGTCATGGATGTCAGAGAAGTAGCTGTCCACGGACAGGATCTGAGAGGGGGCGATCCCCGCCAGCTGGTTCCCGATCACGCCTCGACACGTCTGGAAAAGTGACAGGAAATGACTGTTAGAGGTGCTGAAACTATAAATTATAACTACAATAAACCACACAGATTTTAGGTCTTTCCTTGTTATGCTACATTATACTTACTGCACCACATCTCAGAAGGAAACATTTTACTTTGTACAGCCCTACGTTTGTCTTTACTTAATTTACAAGTTATGTCTTTCCACAAAACACAAAAAATAAGATGCATCAGAAGCAGAACATTTTATGTTTTCTCAACAGTTGCTGTTTTCCTTCACCTCACATTTTAGTAACCAAAATGATTTAGTAGAAACCTTGAACTGGAAATTCCTGCTTACAAATTGATGTATGAGTAATAATAATTCATGATATCAAAAAATATTCAGTGTTCCCCCAGAAAATGTGTTAGTTAAGGTGGTGTCATGATTATATCTACATACATAACCATATTTTTTCAGTGTGAAATTAGGACTTTTATTGAAACATTTTAATTACAGGTACTACAGTGATAAGAGTACTTCTACAGTTAGATATTACTATTCTTACTGAGGTAACATTTTAAGCACTTTTACTGTAACCGAGTATCTAATATTACTGAATGAACATTTTAAAGGCGGGACTTCAATTGTTAGAGAGTACGTTTACAGTTTGGTATCAGTACTTTTACTGGGACAATATTTTAACTGCAGGAGATTTACTGCACCACAGTATGACTACAGTGTGTTATTCGTACTTTACCTAAGTGACACTTTAAAGCATTACTTTGACTGTAACAAAGTAGTTTTTCCGTGTTTTAGCACTTCAGTGCGGCGGTAGTTTTCTGCCTCCTCTCTTTTGAAGTAGCGGTCACATGATTCAACACAAACAGCTTTCTGATAGCGCCGAGTTAGCATGCTAGCTAACAGCTTCTTCGCGCCCAGAAATAACCATTTCCGTTAGCAACACTTAAAACAAACAATAAATATCCGCGTTGAAAAGAAATAAAATCTGGTGTATATGTGTTGTAACCAGCTGTTGTGGACAGGAGTGTTGTTGTTGTTGTCGTTGATGCTGCGTTAGCAGGCTAGCGAGCAGTCGGCGGTTGAAGCGACGCTGCTAACGGTCACAAACTTCAGCGTGAACGCGCGTAAACCGTCCTCATGTCGTCACTCGGTGCGTTAGCCGCGCAGCTACCGTCCCGTCCTGCCACCGGTGAGACACCCCGCTGCTGAAAACGGACAGAAACCGTGAAGAATAAACGTTAAAGTAGCAGCCTGGCTCACGGAGTTAGCATGTTTGTTCGGTTCCAGCTGGTGTTGTGCATCCGGGTCACGCCGGAAGCGGGAATCTAATCGGCCAGCATCAGAGCCCTTGAAAGAGAGGGGGCTAAAAATCCTTAAAACGCCTAAAAATGCTTAAAAATGCACCAAATTCACAGGATAGCTTAAGGATAGTTGTTGATGCGTGTCAGGGTGAAACCTTTTGAAAAAGGACAGAAAAACACCATATTATTGGATGTTTTTGTCAAAAGTGGGCAAACTTTAAAATTCCTTGAAACGCCTAAAAATGCTATAAATGTCCCAATTTCAAAGTGTTGATCATATCAGAGCATAATATATCCAGAAATGACAGAAAAACACCATGTTGTGAAATGGCCAAATTTGAAAAAACTCATACTATAGCATGTCGTTTCTTTTCTTGAAAAACAAGATTTTAAAAAATTTAAAAAATGCGCCAATTTTGCAGGATAGCTTTATTCGAGTCTGTTGATGCATGTCAGGGTGATACCTTTTTCTTCTATATATAAAACCCGTAATATCAGCGTATCACCATAGTAAAAACAAGAAAGGGGCAAGAAAATAAGTCATTCATAGAATTCTGATTTATATTTATTAATCATTCAATTTTTACCCCAGAACAAATAATATGCCCTTGGATATATAACAATTTTCATACAATCCTTAATATTTTTTTAAACAAAACCAAACAAAAAATACCAAAAGATGTAAACATTTTTCCACAATGCATCTGAAACTTCACTGACAACAATAACAATTTCAATAATTATAATGTAATAATATTTCAAAATCTATATAGTTATATAGATACTTTTTTTTCAATATATCAACATACATGTATGTACAACACATCACATTCAGCCTTGCTTGTGTGAATGGAGGGGCTTAATACAGTGCAGGCTAAAATGCAAATCTCCTGAGGATAGGGTGTTTGCTTTTCACAAGACAGCAAGAAAAAAAGGGACTCAAACAAAGACTCTTCTCTCTTGCTACAGTCAGATGATCCAGATTTTGGTTGCATCCCCCTGATTGCATTTAACTTTGTTTACAGTGAATTAGCACAGAGATACAGAGACAACGTATAGGATTTATCCCATAATTCAGACTCTGAGCAGGATGGAGAATTCACTAAATGCACTGGAAATCATTATAAATACTGCATATGAAATACTTCTGCTGATACAGTCTCGCCAGACTGCTTCTTGACAGGTTAGATTCAGAAAGTGAGTTGAAATAAACACGTTTAACACAAGTGGCGATGCCTTACATTGTACTGGTGACAACAATGATTTCCCGGTGCAAGGTCAAATGATGATTGCATCCAACTCGAGCTGTTTCATGCACAATTCCAACATATCAGTACTTTGAATTTCTCCATAATTAATCTCGCTTGCAGGAAACTGCTCATCCTAGAAACTGTAATCACATCAAACTTCCTAATACTAAATGCTGCATATCTCCAATTCAACTTAGACAACAAGAGCCACAAATACATTCCAAGATTAATTGGGAGGTAGAAACAATCACCTTCATAGAAGCTGCATATAAAAATAACATCATCATAGATTATATTTCCCAGTTGCATTAGTGTCTCCAACAATACCATGGTGGGAAATGAAGCTTAACTAACAATAGTCAACTATAATGGCCATTATATTATGGCTGTGTAATAGTAGGGATCTTGCTATTAGGATATAGAGCAAGTTCAGCAAAGACTGTCCTTTTCTCAGCTTTTTGGGAAGCTTAAGGAGAATGGATTCCAGCTGCAGTGAGAGGAGCCACAAACCTGGAAGCTGTTTGGCACTAAAACCCCATAATAAGAAACATTTATGGAAACACTTTCAGAGCCACCAGTCAGAAGCTGGAATAACAGAAATAAAACCCGCCACTCAGCTCCTGGTGACCTCGTAAAGGATAAATGGTTGATGGATGATTGATGATGGCTGATGGACGGACCTCCATTTCAAGACACTGCAAAGGGGTTTCTCCATACACTATTTCTGTTTTGAGGCTTAAATTTATTAGAATATACTAAGTAAATTTGGTATCTGTACATACACATATTATCTACATACATGCAAACCAATGTCTACATGAAATCCCTGACATTTTATATCTATATATACAGTATATGCACATTGTTTAAAATGAGTTAGTGACTCAGATATAGACTCGGGTACTTGCAGTGTTTGTTCCTTGAGTAGAACAGAATAGAAAAAAAGAGACATCAGAATTAGATTTTCACAGTTATGTTTCCTGGTTTGTATGTCCATTTTTGCCCAAGAATGTAGGCAGAACAAAGCCCGTCCAGCACAGGACTGGAAGCCAAGTCTTTGATATGTTTGTTCCTTTAATGGTAACCTGCATATTGGTAGAAAAATACCAGTGACCAAAACAGCATTTTGGCTTTGACAGTGAGTGTAAAGGTAACTGTAACCTTTGGTTCCAGCATGACACTTGCATTTAACCGACCCTTCAGCTTGTACCTGCTTTTTCTCCTGAATCTGATATAACCAACATGAAACCAGGAACATCTTTCACAGATCAGATTAGTGAGAACAATTGTACCACAACTACCCAGCTTTCAAAGTCCTCAGTTCACTCTGCCGTTCACACTCCACAACTTGTCTTGTGATCTGCAGTTTTCAAGTCGTTCTGGTTTCGATACTCAATGAGTGACCGGCGACAATGGATCACACACTACAAGGTCTTATGGTGATGAGCGCGTCAATAAGTGACCAAGCAGCATTATGGATAAATTACTAATCACTACAGAAACTGTGTGTACAATAGTCCATCTTCTACCTTCCTTTACTCTCCTTTTACTGTCTCAAACACACACACACACATTCATCCGCTTATTCTCTCACACACAACAACCACAGCACTCAATTTTCCATCTCTCAGCCTGTGTCTTGTACTCTTGTTGGCTGTTGCTCCCCTACAGATCCATGTATTTCGGCTGCTAGATATCTGAAATGTGTCTGTTGCCCCTTGGCTTGTGTCATTTAACCATTCACACACGTCAATTGTTGCTCACCGCAGCGAACGCTGAGTTAATGCCAATTAGCTTCTTATCTGGGCCTTTTGTCAGGGACAAAAACTGTCACCAAGAGGAAGATCGGGGCTAAAGTTGTGTAGTGTGAACGACACATTAGTAGGCTACTTATCAACTACGTGTTTACCCTGTGGGTTGTAGATCCAAAAACGGTGCCAATGCTACCCTGTACATCTATGCAGTTGCACAATAATTTGTTGTTACATATATGATTGTTGACTGTATATGCCATCGGAAAGGCCTGTTGTTATTTGCAAATTAAGCTTCTCATTACAGCAGTAAGACTTGTGTTTCCACTGAGGGTGGAAAAGATCCCTGGGGATTCCTTAACTTTGCCTCACGGTTAGCCCCAGGTTAAGAATTAACATCACAGCTCTGGATCAAGGTTATCGTAACAATCGCAGTATAGGATTTGTTTGATTTATCTGAAAATATTTTCACAAAAGTACCACCAGTTTTCATCTAGAAATCGTATATATTTTTTATAACCCTATAAAAAATTTGTGAGTAACTCTGCTTCAGATTGTGGTTTAGTAAAGCCTGCACTAAAGTGTGAATGTTAAAATAAAGACAGTATCATATTGGAAGAATGATTTATGCCCAGGAACAGTGCAGGAGGCAGTGTGCATGTTATAAGTGTTTACATTGCTTAAATCTTACTTATCCATGGTTAATTGCCATAACCAATAGGGGTGGTTAAAAATGGATTCACTTTCGGATAGCGATTTTGAAATCTATCATTTCGTAATTCTTGAAAGGTACAATTTAAATTTACTCGCTTAATTTTAGTCAATGCAGAAGTGGAAGGAAGTTAGGCTACCACTTTTATTATTGTAATCTAAGAATAACCTGATGTCAAATCCATTTCACGAAAAAAAGCAGAAAATGTCTGAGAACAGACCTCTGGTAAACAAAAATCGTAATCATAATATTGAATTGTATTACTAAAAACTGCAGAATTTGGAAATCATGATCAACATTTCGAATCATCACCCTACTATTATGATGGTATTGGATCAGTAAAGAATCCTGTCATCCCAGCCCTAATTTATCATGACAGCAATCGCTTTATCCCCCATCTCAACGAGGTAAACAGTGACAAGTTTCCCATTCTGGTAACCAGGATGTCCATTTGGAGCCAGTACAGTGTTCTGGAGTCACAATGGCAAAAAAAGCCAGATGGCGCTGTGTGGGTTTTTTTTTTGTTTGGCTCTTTGCTAGAGCTCTCTGCGTTAATGCAATGGGGGGCTGCATTTTTTTCATGCAGGCCTATGTCAATCTGAACATAGCCTAAACCCTTAGCTAACAGAGCTGTGAGCTGAGCCAACAAGGATCTTACCCCAGGGCTAAATGTGAGTGTGGAAAGCCCAAGTGGTCTATTAGTTCAGGTGGCATTGATGTTTAGCATCAATTCCTTCAAAAGCAGTCACTACCAGTGCCAGAGCAGTAATCTGAAGAGTGCAGCCAGCAGAATACATCACATGTGCTGACATGGTTGTTTTGCATTACTTAAAGCAAATTATTTCATGACAAAGCAGCACTGAGAGAACAGAATGAGAACCACTTTTGTAGTCAGGCATTCTGTGAAAATTGCAAAGAGCTGCAATTTTCCTTTTCACCCTTGTGAAGAAAGGAATCATGACTTAAGCGTGAAAGTCACACCAGTCATCCACAACATGCAGTCTAGCAAATCTTATTAATGTTAACCATGGCAGGTCTTTTTGTACTTCCGTTTGATGACCTATGCTGCCAGGGGAAAAGTACAAAACTGCTCGTTGGACGAACACGGCAGTTAAGCTTAAATATGCTCGCTGGGCATTTTCTATTTGAATAATGTTGGCAGATGCTGAAGTAAAGCCTTCTGTCTCACATTGTTATAAATCCTTTTACCGATCAACAGGCCCTCTTTGTTCTAAGAGGCAAGAAGAGCACTAAAGGCAAGTGGCCATACCCATGCATAGACATAAAGCAAATTGTTCTCTTTTGTTATAATGGCTTCTGGGACAGGTTTAATATGCCCATTTCTGTGTTGTTCTTTCACTGTTTGTGTGTCAGACCCAAAAGAATCTGCTGATGCGCTGTTAGCTTCCCTCCAGAGCTGTGCACTCATATTTCTGCCCATGATAGCACACGCTCACAGCGGCATATTATAAAAATACACACACACAGTATAAATAAAGCACAGGGTTTTTCTTCCACTCGCTTTCATACACACACAAACAGGCTTCACTAAAGGTTATCAGACTGCTTTAAAGGAGCGTTCCAGCTTATACCATTTTGGAGTGTTATTTTTATGGATTTGGACGTCATTCCTGTCGGTACAAATAACATACTGACCAAGTTAACTCATGAAATCTGGGAACTCTGGTAAAGGGCAGTCAGATGAAGGGACAAAGTTTAAAATGAAATATCCACAACTGTCTTCTGTAAACATCCATCATAGTTTACAGACAGACTTCCTGGCAATTTGTACCGACCACATTTGTCCTGATTTTGTGCACATACTATTTCTTACATTATAGGTGCACTTTCAGGTTTACAATGAATGAGAATCTGACAAAATTGTTGACCTGTATATTTGAGTATCACACGGCTAATTTGTTGCCCCATCTGACTTTGTTGAGTGTTTCCAGATCTCATAAATTACTTTGGTGAGCAAAATGTTACCAGAACCAATAGAAATTACAACCAAATCAATTGAAATAAGTCCCAAACAAACCTACTCCTTAACATTTAACTGCTGTAGTGCTCATTTTTAAGATGAGCTATGTGACTGCACCAGATCAGCCTCCTTGAAAAACTATTTGTGAACACAACACCCTCCTCGTCTTATGACCCATGTCCACCATGTCTAAAGTCATCTCTCTTTTTTTTTTTTTCCTTTTTTTTATTTGAACTTGAAAACATGGCCATGGGCAACCACACTACTAGAGTCTTGTTCTAAATAAATATATTTCTGTAAAAGAAAAGTTAACATGACCTTTCAGATATTGATCAGTGCACTTAAAGTGAATATTTTTCTGAACTTTGTCGTAAAGTAAATGCACATTATTAATACAAAACGCTAACATTTGCATATGATCCAGCATATGTTCCAATGCAACATGTGTTTTGCACATTTTAAATTTGTAGCTTACATCAAGTGATGGTCCACTGAAACTGTACATTTTGAACCATTGTATGATGGATCCTCGTTGCTATCTTGAATATTTGTCTCGAGGTCTCCACATAGAGTATATAGTAGTGTATAGATTTGTTTATACTCAATCATGGCACCAGTCCACCGGCTTTTATAATTCTGTCACAGCTCTGGTTCTGGCTCATTAAATAAAATTGACATTGGTAACAGCTCTTTGCAGAAAAATCAATACAACACCCTGGGTAAATTTCAGGATGTCTTTTTTACATGTGTAAAAGAGGGACCTTGAGAATGTAATGCATGCAACTTAGATAACTTAAACAAAACCCTGTGGTCCTTTGACTTTAGGCATGCATTGACAAATACCTATAAAATCAAACAGAATCAAACACAGTTTTCATAATAGAAACGTAAAAAATAAGTCTTGAGTAAAAAATGTCTTTGTCCTCCCACTAAATCCAGCTTGGTTTGATTTGCAGCATGAGTCCATTGATTATCAGTCCAGTTCGGTTAATGTTGATCAGCCAAAGTGACCAGATAGTTATTGGCGTGTGTTAATTTGACCTGACAAAATATTGATGTACACATCTGTGGTTGCATGTTGGCTGTTCGGCTCACTTATTCTCTTGTATTAGCTTCTGAATTCACGGCCATTTTTGTTTTGGCAGTATTAAATATTTGAGGCACGAGAAAAGTTCTTCGTTTTTAAACTTCGACCTTAAAAGTTTGTACACTTTGTCCGTCAATCAACTGTCTTTTAACCTTTATTCTTGCCATCTTCCAATTTTTTTCCACCTTCTCACTGTCTGGCTTTGTTTCTCTAAAGGAAGTCGCTCTGCATCTCGTTGGAGAGCTGACTGACAGCCACCTCACTATGTGTTGATCCTTTAAGAATCCTGGCAGTCTGCTGGGGGCTGTATTCTATAAAGTTTTCTCTTATACCAGTGACTGCTTCAGGGCAGGGACAGTGTCTGCAGGTGCTGTGGTTCTCCGGTAGTCCGTTTGATAACCTGGTTGAGTTGCACTCTTCTTTGTGATGGGACTGTTGGCAAGTTCCTTTCTTTGTGGAGCTGTGCCCACACAGACATTCACAGAGTGTCATCCTGCACAGGGCCACATCCCGACACAGGGACTTACGGAAGTTGGGCTTGAAGACCAGATAGACGATGGGATTGTAAAGGGTGGAGGACTTGGCAAAGATAGCTGCCACAGCGAAAGCCATGGGTGGTACAGTTGTTGGATTCCCAAATGCTGCCCACATGGCCACAACGGCATACGGACTCCATGCTGTCAGGAAACCGATGCAAACTGCCACTGAAAGCTGAAAAGAGAAAACATACAAAATACATTTGTCATGTAAACACATTTATTTATGATAATTTAGCATGTTGGGGAGTGACCTTTTGCATTTACCTTAATGATAAGTGCATGTGCATTGGTGATCTTGTTCTGCGGGGACATGTGCTGCTGCACAGCTTGGCGGGAGCCCCGGACGGTGAGTAGGATGAACGTGTAGGACAGAAAGATGACAGTGCAGGGCACAATGTAGCAGAAGAAGAAGAGGCAGACGATGTAGCTCATCGCTGCGGGGCCTTGGCTTGGTGCATGCCAGTCGATGCAGCACGCTGTACCGTAAGGCTCAGCCCCATACTGTCCCCAGCCCGACAGAGGACCAATAGCGAAAATTCCAGCGTAGCACCAGACCCCAGCAACCAGCAGGCAGGCGTGGCAGAAGGAGAACTTGTTACCTGAGGTGAACATAGCAGGGTAGAGACAGAGGCAGAGGAGGGAGAGTACAGGGGAGTTATTACTGACAGATGAGGACATAGAGGAAGGATACAGAAACAGGATAGCAACAATATGCTACTGAAGCATATTAAGTCTAAATAATTCTTATGTAATTCATAGGAAACTTCCCCATGATGGATATATATGTTTGGTTATAACAACACAGATAAAAATTAAGATGCCTTCATTTCAGCCTTGCTAATGCAAATTTTTGATGCAACATCAGGCACATTTAGAAAGAGCTCACATGGTCCATTGGAAAGCATGTGGAGCAGGGCTGTCAACAAATATCCTCAATTCATATATATATTTTGAATTGTTAAAACAAGCAGATATTCTGTTTTATTGCATTTGTTCTCGTCTGACTGGGCACATCTTATCGTTATCCAAGCGCAATAATTAAATGCTGTTTATCAGACAAGAAATTAGACAAGAATTAGCTTGCTAACCCTGAGCCGGTCCGGCTGGCTTTTCCGTCTCCGGAGCTTCTCTCGAATGTAGCACATAAAATCTTTTTTTTTTTTCTCCTTACAAAAGTTGCACTGTTGCAGTACCTTGAAAAGTGTTTGTATGTTTTATTGATATCAGAACTTAAATGCAATATAAATTTAATAAGTTCATTTATGACTAGTAGCATGATTAGTGGATGTCATTCTGATCATATGCCAGAATGTGAATAAAAGGATCCTTGGTAAACCCTGAACTGTCTACTGTAATTGATTTAGATGAGGGCTTCTTCAGTGGGAATCAGTGAGGAGGAGAACACAGGGAGCCTTATCTATGAGACCACACAGCCTCTTCAGTCGGATGTTGGCTCCTTTTACCCTTCAAGTGGGTGAGGGGTGGTGATTAAACCCTGTGGCATTTGCTGAACTGTGGTGGTAGGAAAGGGGGCCGGTTAGCTATTACAGATGGCTTCTATCTGATGTGAAGCATCCCATTCACTGATCATACTCTCCAGCAATCCAAGTGGCACATGAAGGATTCAACTTGAGCTCGTTTTTTCACAGATAGCTGAACTCATTTTCGAACAGAAGCCTTCAAACATGTGCTCTTACATTTTAATTGGGGATGTATCAAACCTTTTTTCTACAGATGCCGATTCTGATACCTCAACCCTGGGATATGATGATACCGACTATCTGTGCAATACCAGCTGTCCATTTCCCCCCAAGACAAATCTATAAACTGAACTATACTAGATCATTATTCATCATCATTCTTTAGGTACAGGGTAGTCTCACTTACGGGATGCTGACTGCTGGGATAAGCCTGAGATTGGCTGGCTATATTAGATGTAATTCTCCTCACCATCTCTGCTATCTACTTTGCAAAGGCAGTGTGGCTGTATCCTGGGCTTAGCAGCGCCTAAAATGATTTTGAAAGGTTTAAAGAAATACAAAAAAGCGGAGCATTATCCCAATGAACGTACCTTGCTGCTAATGCAAAGGTGCAACTTTCTATTTTTACTTTACATTTAAAGCAATCAACTTATAGAACACAGGGCTGCTGTTTTGTCTGAACCGTGATTGTTCATCCAATCAGTGGACAACAGAACATTTCTGTCATTGGATTGTGTCTTATTCTTTGTAAAAGTAACGGAAAAAAGTTGTCAAAAAGCTGCATACCTCCAACTCCTCTGAATGGACATCATAACTTTTACGAGATGTTGAAATCAGCAGTTTTTTACAGTGCCTGTGGTATTGGCTGTCTTTACCAATAAGTCTGGTTTCTATTATGCAAAGAGAAACCAGTCAGTTCATGAACTGGTATACAATGAAAATGCTGACACAAGCTTTTACCCTGAACTTCACCATGCTCAGAGTACGTACCATTTCTTATACTGCTTTATGTTGTGAGAGATGTCGGTTTTGACAGCAATTGAGATCTATTTAAAGCCAATAGTGCCTGAAATGGTGAAATATGTCAATTTTCACAGCCGATACCACTTAACATCATGACAGAAAGCCTGCATCGATTCTGTTAGCAGTAAACTGTAAGTCAGTCCTCTTTAACTGTAAAACAACTCACCAGAGACCATCTTCATTCTCCTCTCCCCTTCTCCATTCATGCCTCATCTCCCAGTTGTCATTAGACCCTCTTACTTTGGGAAAGGGCAGGTATCGGAGTTATCCACCCTCAGGCTTTTGCTGAATTAACTTCGATCCAGTGCTCACAAGTTCATCAGCAGTCATTGGTAGCTGTAGATTAAACCTAATAGGAAGTGCCAGATCCATGCTCTGAACCAAGTGGGCGCTAATTTGTCTGTCATCAGGGTGTACTTCAGCTGTGACAAAAAACTAATAAAAGACGGGGAGGAAGAGGCACTCTCCATCACCCTCCCCCATCTCCCTCGTTCTCAAGCTCTTCTGCCAAGTGTTTCTTTCATCAGATGCATCTTGAAACACAATTTTTGGTGCTTTGCTCAAGGATTTGGCAAGAATGTGACATAATAGGATATATTAATGATTTTTTTTACACGGAAAATTAAATGAAACTAGCCTATCAAAACTCTTAACATGTTGAGTGAGCAAGTTCCCAGAAGTTATTGTTATATCATAAATCTTTTTTTAAATACTGGTATGACCTTACTGTGGTGGAAATGTTCAAATCAAGAGTTGATGGTGTAACAATGTCATAGCCAGTGGTGAGGAAATAAATAATAGGAATAGAAATTTAATCGAATCTTGTCCTTAAAATACAAACTGAATCCTGAATTTGGAGAATTGTGACACCTTTAGTTAGTGTGTAAGTCCTTATTTACAAGAAAGTCAGCCTGGTAGATTTAAAGACCTGAAGCCTCTGCCTATGTTGTTTTTCTCATCTCATTTTGTAGCTTTAATATTCTGACTCAACCACATTAGCAAATCCTGGGAGGACTGAAAAAGGCAATGCCGTTTATAGAGCTGAAATAGAAATCTTTGTAGAAGTAGTTTGCTGACTCATCAGTTTTATGAAGAAATATGTGATGACTCTGTGTTCTAAATAATATTCCCAGAAGGATATCTTTCTATATTTTCTTTTAACTTTTTTCCTCTTTCACAGCAGCATAGAAGCCATTTCATATTTCAAAAAATGTGATTCTAATTCCAATTTCAGTGAGTAAAAAAATCCCCCCATTCAATCCAATTAAACCAGAGTTTATTGTTCTTTAACAAGTGATACAGTTGTCCATGTGTAATTTATATGTGATAACCTTTTCATTAAGATTCTGCACATGGAAACTGAACCTTGTGTCAGCAGAGTTTTTTCTTTTACTCTCCGTCCCCCAGTAACCTATTCCCCGGATATTTTTTGTGTTACTCCTTAAACACAGTTCCTACACAATGTGTTTCTTTTCTCATGTTTATGCAAAACAATCCATGGAACTGGTTTGTTACTTTCTTGTAAACCCACTGGTTTAAATTTGGCAGATGGCAGATTCTTCTCCGGGGGAAACAGTTTAGTCATTGCCAGACCTCTTTCACTAGAAAATGGCCTCAACTGACAGAGAGAAATTAATAAAAGCAGCAATTTGGCCTTCAGGTGTAGACTTTTGTATGTCAGCTTCTAAGAAAGTAATACATAAGCTGCTGCAATTTAAGCGTATGTGCCACCTGCAGGAAAAGAGAGCTTATACTAGCTTATATAACCCAACTTTGTAAAATAAATCCATCATGATAAATCAGACGCTGAATGTGTTGTAAGAGTGTCTGCCGTCATGTACCTGTCCTACAGCCCTGGTCTAACGACCAATCTGAGGCTGATCTTCTGACTTTACAACCTTCTTTTAACTACATTATGTTTAACTGATGGTAATCATTTTTAACCAAAAAGAGATTTCAGTGAGTCAAGTTGTGTAGAGCTGTACCATACCGTGCTTTGGAAAAACGGATATAGTGACAGTCAAACAATAAAAACGTTACTCATACAGCAGCTATAAAAAAGAAAAACCTCATTGCCTGCAGGTGACACGTGTATAAAGACTGCGAATGCAATTACTTTCCTTGTTGATGGCGTACATCAGCATGTCTACAGCATGTCTAACCTGCTGCTGATGGCGTTTTCTTGTCAATAAGGGGCTGACAATAAGCCGGTCTGAAACTGCTGGCGCTGCAGCTCTGCAATTACTGTCTGAATCTTTGTCCCTGTTGATTGTGTATTTTTGAGAATGTGTGTCTGACTAGTGGAGCTGTTCGCTAGAGTGTATGAGCCAGTTTAGAAACAAGAAGAGTCCTTTTTTTAAAAGTGTGTCTGTGAGTTGCGTACATTCGTAAAAGGTTCCTTGCAGCAACATCTCGTAAAGGCATAATTATTTATCCTCATTTGCATTTCAAACAGTCTTATTTGTGAAGCTTGTAGTGTCTTGGGTTTTACGCTCTGCATTATAGACAGTTTTCCTTTGGGGAAACAGACGAGGGGAGCTCTTTAAAAACACAGCCTCAACTTCAATTACACTGTGCCCATTAGCACCAGTCGTTGAACCTGTTGGTGTCTGGAATAGACCATTTCTATTTGGAGGCTTGTGGCTGGTTTACTAATTTTTCAAACCATGCAAAGTTATATACAGGCAAGTAAAGCCTTAATTAGTTCAGTTGTGATCTCCAGCTGTGTAGCTCATCCACACTGCTAGCAACACATTTCTTATGCCTTTTGCTACATTCCGCTCTTACAAGTAGTGCTCATTTCTTCCTTGACCAAATAACCCCTTTTTCTGCTCTATTTTTCTCTTATAGATATGGATATAACATCTTCTGCCCTGTCTGTCAGGCATTATAAATCCCACTGATACAGTATGTGTCAGATTGGCTGTGTTCTGTGCACCCTGCGGTGTGTATGGGTGAGGTGTGTGTGTGTAAAGCATATAAATGGGAACATCCCTGGATTCTGCACTCCAGGATGGAGATTCAAAGTTCAACTGTGCATCCATTCACAGACTATGAATGGGAAGAGAGTTGATGATGATAGTGTTTCTATGTAAATCTAATTATACATTTTCTGGCAACTATCACTTTGTATGTAAAGGTCAATCACAGATACAGACATCTATTGGTATCAGTATATATGTAACCCACTATTTAACAGAACAAAATGAAGAAAACATTGATATGGGTGATTTAGAAGTGGGGTTAGCGATTTATTCTTATAAATCAAACTATTCTGTTTTTCTTGTCCTATTTCTATTTATTAAATATTATCTATTTGCTCAGGTTTAATTTCTAAAACTAACTGACAATGTAATATGTTGTAAGCCTAATATGTATAATAATGTATTTGTTACAGAAAGCTACGTGCTGAATACCTTCGCGTTAGTTGTGCAATTGTCCATGAGAGAAATAAAGTTTTTTTTATTAGCCACACTGATCATTTTCCCCTCTAAAATCAGCATCGGTCTCAGGAATCCCTCATCAATCCAGCTTGGTTTGTATATTTGTGTATTTAATGTTTAGAAATGTACTCTTACTTGTGAAATATGGCTTCAAGTGGTGCTGTGACAGATTATAAAAATTTCACAAAAACAAAAAAAACTGATGTGCAAATTAGCAGTGACTGATTAGTCTTATAAAAAAACAAACATTTAGCTAATAGGAAATGGAAATGAAATCAAAGGTTTAATGATTTGTCTTTTTTAATCACGTATTTAAATCAACAACAAAAAGATAAGGACCCTGAATCAATGCAGCTTAAATAGATTTAGACACAGGCAATCAATTTTCAATGGCTTCAGTGACAAAAAGATTAATTATGCTCATTAGCAATGTGCTGCTTGAACAGTTGGCAGTCCTCTGAATATGTAGTGAAAGGAGTTCACATGCACGAGACTGGAGAGTTAATGTTAAGTGAAACTGCCTGCACTGAAGTGTCTCAGAGTTCAACAGTTACAGTTAGTGCAGCATGAGTCATTGAGCTACACATGAATGCTCTGCCTGCTTAATCAAACACTGTAAATAAAACAGAATACTAATCAGCTTTTCTTTTCCAGCTGCATTTCAGAGCCACGCAGTAGCATTATTTTACCTCCGTACAAGAACCACTCCTACCTTCGGGTGGATATGTCGTACTTCAATGTGCTGTCTGACAAAACAGTCCCTGGTTACTATGGTTTCCAGAGGCAAGAGTGCCATCAGTTTGGAAATTTGTGGGAGTAAGACTTGCAGAAAGAGATAAAAGAGATAATTCTATTAGTTTTATCCGACTTAATGATGAGCAGATCCTTTATATGCCTTTGAATAACATCCAAATTCATTTGCACATTAATATTGAAATCTCCTTTGGATGTGACTGCTAATTACCATGATGTCTGCTAAAACATTAACAACTACAGGTCTGGTATGGCTGTTTGTAGATAGATCAGTGCTTTCTCCACTGGATTAGTTTCAACTTGTGACCTCTGTGCCTCTTTTCTGGTGCTGTGTGTCTGTGTAGACATATGTTATGAGTTTTGAGATGACTCCTCTAGATAATTTGGTTTTTCTAAGTACTGCATTTGCATTTTGGGCACATTTGATTTGGTGTCTTGTGTTGCTTTGACAACATCACAGTGACGCTCTTTATTGCTGCTAATAAGCAAATGGAACTAATTTATATTCCACCTACATAAACCAAGCTTAGTTTTTAATTGTGACAAGAGGATTTTCTTATCTAATTATTTTTCGGTCCCCTCAATGGAAATTTTTTATCAAAGTCATCTGACTTGCAGATCTTTTGAATGTGGGTGGAATCCACAGCAGACAGGATGACGCACAGATTTGGTTTCAAAAGTCATCTTTGCTGCAAGACAACAACACTACTGAGCCACCTTGTTGCATTCTGATGAACCTACAGAGAATTACAGAGCTTTAAACTGAGTCTCGGCTCACCAGCCAAAACTTTAGTTTCTTGTTTAACTCTCTCTACACACTTATAAACAGTGTTTTCAGCTGCATTAGGCAGCTGTTTATACATCACCAATGCCAAAAAAGTTGAGTGTTGTGAACTTGCCATCTGACATGTCAACTTGGGTTAAACCATGGCATTATCTGTGTTTGTGAAGGCATTTCTCACTGAACATACGACAACAGAAGTGGATTGAGGATGTTTAAGAGATTAAGATTTCTAACCCAGTCACAGATGTTTGCACTAGTTTTGAAACCACCAGCGGTTTACAACACACAATCTATCCATTTTCCTCCACTTATCTGGGCCTTACACCTCTATACCTTCCTGACTAGTTGGTCCCTTTCACCAGCAACCACTTCCAGCTCTTTGACCCAGAGGCTCTCCAGCCCGTTCTGGCTCTTACCAGTTTTTTGTGCTTGGAAAACCTTTGAGAGGTGCCCGGGAGGCATCCTGATCAAATACTCAAACCACCTCTTTTCAGTCACTACCCAGAGCTCATGACAATGGGTGAATGTCAGAATGTAATTGGACTGGTAAATCAAGAGCTTTGCTTTCTAACTCAGCTACTTCTTCCAGTCCAACCCCACTGCTGAGGCTGCGCCAAACTGCCCGTCCACCTCACACGCCATTCTATCCCTCCTCTCTGGTACCCTCAAGTCAGACCCCCATGTTTGCATGCGCCAGGTCTTTTTTTTGTCGACAGCTGTTCACACATATATGCCGCAGTATGTGATTCAAACATATTAACCGCATCTATCTTCATTGATCTCTGCCACTGTTCCTGTGTCACCACACAGATTCTTGTCACTCGAAACAGTGGGTGAAGAAATCAATCAATCAATATATAGTGATGATTTGTTCCCATGAAGCCGACATAAAAACTATTAAGTAAATCAGTTTCTGCTGTCAGTCAGCCTTCTGAAGGCAGCTATGCCAGCTGCTTCACTCAGCTCCTGCAGACAAACAGCTGCAGAGTGAAGCTCACAGACACACCGGGAGACTTGATTGATCAATTAACATTTATGAATACTGCTTATAATTCGAAATAAAATGGGATTGAACATAAATCTTAAAATATATAGATGCATATGTTGCACGACACAGTCACAGGACAAATACGTTTATGTGACCAAAATCGCTTTTAAGGTTGCTGAAATTCTTTACAGGGGCCATTTGTAGCTATCATGAATTTTTCCGCAACAACAAAAACTAATTAGTAAGCACTGACAGTATAGATGTATCCAAACATGCAGCCGGGGAATCATGCAATTCCAATAATTGGATGGTTTGTGAGTTTTTCAAAGAAGACCCTGCAGGGGAATACATTAAAAAGGGAAGGGAGTATATTAAACGGCCTTGTAAACATCTCCTTATTTACATACCCCGCTGTTTGAAGAGGTTAAAGCACGGCCTTGAACATTAACATTACTCCAGCATGGCCACTCTTACTTTGTATCAAGCCCTTGAGTTGCTGGCCTTTACATTATTATTTCTCCCATCAGATTCAAGGCTTTCGGCTTCAGGGAAGTACTCGTATGAAGTCTTTATTCAGGTGATATAGTTCAAACCAGTCCTCTAGTTAATATCTAGTTAATATAGACAAAATCCAAAACACTTTTAGTAAATTTATCTGCTATGAATATGCTGTTTTACTGTGATAATGGATTTTT
>CAFUXE010000363.1:809688-838775 GCA_903364295.1 Serranus cabrilla | reverse complement strand
TTTTTTTTTTTTACAAGACTTCACATCAGAGTAGAATATGGAGTAAGTCTTTTCTAAACTGTTAGAACACCACACACCTACAGCAGATATCAGCCCTGCAGCAGCCAATCCCAAACTAATGTGTCTGTAGACAAAAATATGTGGATTTAAATCTTCTTGCATGCCTGTATCTATAATAGCATCTTTGTCTTTCCATGCGTTTATGATTACTGGTGGGGATTGCATTTCAATCGGAGGCATATCTCTTGTTATTACAGCTGTTTTCTCTTGGTGTTACATCTCCTTACTTGAAACATAAACCTAATCCAGCATTTTTTACACTCAAACACATTACCTCCAAGTATTATGAAACCATTTAAAACCAATTGCAGTGACTTAAAAAATGCATGATGGTAAACTGTGATAACAAGACTGATCTTTCTTAAAAGACTACCGATTCAGCAGTGCACCTGCAGGAATGAGTCCTGAAAGGAGTTGGTAAAGTTTGCACTTTGGGGTCCTGGATGCCTGAAATAAGGTCTGGTTAACAAAAGCCTTTTCATGTTTTGACATAAAATATGTTAGTAAACACCCCATTTGCGAATTGAAAATCTTTTACATGTCTTTAAAGGTGGTAAATGTGGCTACAAGAGACAACAGAGGTTTTTGAGACTTTAAACATCATTGTCAGCTTAGTGGTGGTGAATTGAAAGACATAAAACTTTTGTAAAAGTGGTTATTTAAGATTATCTTGCTGAACAAAATGTAAACATATCATATATTATTGTTTACTACCAAACTTCTTTTTTGCTTTTTGTCAAGAGAACTTCCAGGTTGGAGTGCAAAAATACGTCATGCTTGCAGCACTCTAAACTCCAGCCGTGTTTCCATTAAAGTCAAAGCAAATTTTGAAGCAAAATTTTGAAATGTTGCATTAAAGAAAATGCAAATTAGGGACATTTCCATCAACTGGTTTAGAGCGAATAAACAAAGCTGCATAAACATACTATGGTCAGAGGATGGCAGTGTAATGTATTTCTGTAGGATAATAAGTACAGATTGTGCAAGAGCAAAAAAAAGATGTTGCTAATGGATAACTTTGGCAACCAAGGAGAGAAAATGGAGAGAAGTGTTCAGGAATTGGATTAAATATGGCAACTTCTGATTTGTCTTTAATGTCAGCTCGTCTTGACCAGCAGAGCAGAAACAGCTGATCAGTTATGTGCGTTAAATGTTTGCTACATCAGAAGAATTTGCAGTTCCCGTTTAGCACATTAACTATTTTTTAAAAAAGACAAAAACTATCTGCATCAAGCAATTCCAAAGGTTTCATCGAATTTAGGAGTTTCCATCAAGCGATGTGAATCTTCAAAATGTGTAAAGAAATTTGTTGACGGAAACACGACTATTCTCAGATTCAAGATGGAAATCTTTTTTTTAGGTTTTAGGTCATTTTAAGGCCATTATAATCCAAACAATAATCTATAATTATGTATTTTTTATTTTCTAATCCTAAACATGTGCTTCTGGCACCTAAAATGAAATTTAATCAAAAACACAAACTGCTACCAGCCTTTAAATGAGCTTGTACTGATGTTCTGCACAGACTGTTAGGTGGAGCAGGAACCTCCGGAGCCATGTGAGGCTTATAACAACTCATAACAGCCATTTTAAGGGCTGATAACATTAAAAACTGGTGGTTTATTGTATTTTTGTGCACTTCCCCTGCTGCTCTATGCTTTCCTCTCAGCAGTGTCAGGGTTAAAGGGGCAAGAATGGATTAACAGTCTGTCTGAGAGGATGAAGTCAAGAGACAGGCAGAGGAGGGAGGACCCTGTGCTCACCCCGTCAGTCTAAGAAGGAAAAAAAGCCATGCAGAGTGAGAGGGGAAAGTCATAAAGTGACTGTCAGCCTGTAGCTGAATGAAGGAATTGAGGCTAATCATTGTAGAGGACATTTGTGACAACATAAGCCTTGCTGTCATACAAACTGAACTTTAAGTCTCCACGCACACAGACATACTAACACACACATAGAGAAGAACCAGAAGGAGAGAGCTAAATTGTCGAGGAGAGCAAAGGACATGGAGGCTGATGTAAGAGAATGGTAGGCTGGAACGAATAAGCGAGGACAATTGAAGGATGAGGGAAATCCTATAACTGAAACTGTCAGAAAGAAAGGATGATGGAGATTACCCACAAGACGAATGGGACAATGTCAAAATCCACTGCTACTGAAAACATCCAGCCTGCACACACGTATCATCCAATACTCTGGGGAAAGGAAAAGTGATAGAGAAAGGCGGATAAAACCATGAGTGTATTTGCTCCCAAACGTATTTGGGAAACAAAGTGCTCCAGTAAAATTTACACATACACTGATCCCTTAAACCTCCAATACGACAGCACGCTTCCCTTAAAGATTGCAACTCGGCACCACCTTCACAATCAGACTGATCTTCCATCACAGCAAAAGCAGCTGCCTCCTTATTTTCCAATCCTCCTCCAATGTGTTTACAATACTTACATGACAGGGAGTAGAAATGACATGAAACTCCCACTTTTAGTTTACAGGACTCCAGCTTCAGAGTTTGAGTGTTAAGCTACTATTGTTGGCTCACAGAAACAGCTGGGGCTAATAAAAAACAATTATTTACATCAGATCACTGGAGTTCTGCTCACCATTGGGATTCAACAGCAAGTGAGATCTAAATAAATTAAATTTTTCTGAGCATAACTGCTACATGAACAAGATAATAAAGTCCAAAGCACCAGGGGAATATCTCATATGCATTTTCTAAAGTGGTTTATTTAACTAATTCAAGTGCACCCATGCATCATATGAAAATGATATATCTTCTAAATCTTTGCTTAAAACTTAAGATCTAGCAGAATATTTTTTAAAAGCACATACAAAATGCAATATGTCTGCTACAAAATACATGTACTGATACTATGAATAAAGAGCAAGGTGACCCTGGGCAGCAGATTTCATGTGTAGTTGGGTTTAGGCTGCTTAAATATGGACGTGTGGATTCGTAATAGCTGCACCACATACACATGTATGCACACATTTACACACACACACATGACCTCACAGACTCTTGATCTGAGGACCAATGAACGGAGTGATCACCAGAACCAGATACAGAGCTGCTGGTTGCAGCTAAAAATGTTGCACTTCTTTTTGGCACATTATTTTAAACTTCCAGATGCATCATAAATGGTTTTAGAAAATCATAGTCAGAAGTTATGCTCCTTTTTATCAAGGGCGACTGCCACTGCCAAACCCTCTTTATGCCAATTGGCATGAAAACACACACACACACACACACACACACACATACACACTCTTAACCTTAATGCCAAGAATGTGGCAGCCAAAGGGTGGAAACATTTTTGTGGACTGAATGACCGACCAATCGACCAACTGCCAGAAAGATTTATAGAACTGTTGGTCAGAAATAAAAATGATGACGATTGTTATATTGATATTAAAAATGAAAATTATGTCCTGTGCTGTCGGAGTTGACCTTCTCAATAATTAACGAAGACCATAAACGTTCTCTTGCCTCATTCATCATTTAGAGTAGAAGATATTAATGGGATCAAATAAAATATGTTAAAGTCTGTTCATGTGATGAGACACAAGGAGGCATCAATCACGGACAGAATGAAATAAAAAACATTTTATAGACAAAAGTGGAAAAAATTGTCTTTGTCTCCGCAGTTTAAAAACAATGATTAAACGTGAATTCCCACCTTCAGGTTAAAGAGTTTTTTCAACTTTTTTTTGTGTGTGTAAAGAATCTCATATATGAACTGACTCATACATCATCTCTCTCTGCTACAGTCCAAGACACTGTGTGTGATTAAATGTTGTATTGCTGAGTATCCTATTCATTTCTGCAAGACATCGCTCACCCAGCAAGACTTTTAAATTAGTTTCCTTTGATAAGTAACTGTTACGCTTCAGAAGTGCTTTCTCCAGCATGAACGCGGTAATCTTAACGTTACCAGGGGAATAACAAACGACTGAGTGCACCCAGGAGGAACAATACATTATCGTTTTCATTACTACTTGAAAAAAAATGGAGGGCAAACCCATTTAAACTCTGTTTATCCACTTAACTATTGAATAGGCTTTGCTACCTATCATTACAAGGTCATAAATCTTCAGAATATAATTTCCAGTGCACATTTAAATAACATCTAAAACCACTGTGGGCTATATGATGATTTTATTAAGAAACAGGTTGCTTTGAAATACTCCTTTGGCAGTGTATATAATATTTCAGCTCGTGGCAGGAAATGGCAGAAAGAGAAGAAACAGAAAAGAAAAAAATATATTTTTACACTCACCAGCCACTTTATTATGTACACCTGTCCAACTGCTCATTAACGCAAATATCTAATTAGACAACATGCAGTTTAAAAGTTCAAAACGAGCATCGGAATGAGGAAAAAACGGTGATTAAAGTGACTTTCAACATGGCATGGTTGTCGGTCTGAGTATTTCAGAAACTGCTGATCTACTTGGATTTTCATACACAACCATCTGTGAATGGTCAGAGAAAGAGAAAATATCTAGTGAGCGACAATTCTCTGGGCCAAAATGCCTCATTGATGCCAGAGACATAAAGGCAACAGTAACTCAAACAACCACTCAAACAACTGATATGCAGAAGACCGTCTCTGAACACAACACGTCCAACCTGGAGTCCAATCTATCTATCTATCTATCTCTTAATATATAAATATACATGTTATAAAATGAACAGGCTACATGGTGGTATAGTGGTCAGCACTGTCGCCTCACAGCGAGATGCTCGTGTCTCTTCTGTGTTGAGTTAGCATGTTCTCCCTGTGTCCTCTCTCCTTCCACAAAGACATGCATGCTTATATGTAATTGGTGACTCCAAATTGCCCGTAGGTGTGAATGAGAGCGTGAACGGTTGTCTGCGTCTATGTGTCAGTCCAGGGTGTGCCTCCCCTCTCACCCAATCTGGGCTGTGATTGGCTCCAGTCCCCCGGAGACCCAGGTTCAGATAAGCGGTTATAGATAGATAAAATTACTGCCATCTGCAGAAGGTTAAAATTGTCATGAAGTCGCAATTAAGCTCCATGATTCTGCGGAGCTGTCCACTCTCTCTCCACTCTGAGGATGAGAAACTGGAACAGTAACAGGATTTCAATCACTTGTGAAGACATGACCACTTAGTGGGAAACAGCAGGAGCGCAGCGTTATCTCCTCAGGCAGCGACACGCGGCGTAGAAAGCCTCGCTGGCTATATTCCCATGGAAACCATGTAGTGTGGGTCCAATATGACAGCTACAGTAGGATTGAAAATTGCAATATGGGGCACTGATTTTTTTTATAAATGTATTGTTTACCGGACAACAAATGAGACTCACTATGGACCGCTACAAGACTATTTGGTCGCGAGAACAGCAGGCGTCGGACACAGACCTTCAGTCGCCTGCTGCAGAAATTCAGTCAGTTCAAACCTCAGTGCCCGGGGATCTCAGCGGGCTGGCAGCCAGCAGAAGTACTGGCTCTAACCTATGAACCTGCAGCAACAGAAAATGATCCGACCATGCTGTGAGTGGTAAGGGTTTCAGGAAGCAGCTTCATTCTGTATTAACTGGAGAGCCCTGACTGCAGGTGTTATTCCAGCTATGATTACAAAAAGGCCGGAATTAACTTTTATAAGGTTGTTAAGAAAAAGACCTAATTTGGCTTACAGTCAACTGAACAAAACATAATTGCAAAAGTGTTGTTGATTCACTGTAGGCGTGTGGACTGTAAATGCGAGCGCCCTCAAAGCTGCGTGACAACTTCTACTGAGCCATTACAAGTTTAGTTGGACTCATGAATCATAAGTTGAAATCTTGCTACAGCAATCTAAACTGCATGAAATAAGATCGAGCCCTCTGGAGGGGTGAAGACACATTACCACGCAAAGCTGACTACAGCTTATTTAAAAACATCCAACAGAGCCACAGAGGCATGTTGTACAGTGTGACAGGGAAAAATAAAAATCAGATTTTTTTTTTTTTTTGCAGTGCTAGAAAGACAAATGAGCAAAAACAGAGAAAGGGAAACAACCGGAAAGGGATGCATCTCGGAGAGCCGAGATGATACAGTGTGAGCCAATTATAATAAAAAGGCCTGATTATGTAAACAGGACATGAGTGATTATCTTGTTTCCCCCAGATATTACTGATGTGAGCGATACGGAGGACAGCGAATCCCTCTATCTCACCCTTTTTCATTTTCTCCTTCTTAATCTTGTGTGTCTCTTAGTCTTCTACACTCAAACCTCATCACTCATCCATGCTCCATAAACTAGAAATGATGTATAAAACAGGTTTTTTCTGTCCTGTAGCAAAGACAAAGAGTATCCACTCCTCTGGGCTCCTTCACAGCTGGACACTCAGGTAGTACCCTTCACAGGAAGTCATCTCACTTTTGAAAGGTGACCTGAGCTCACTGAGGATCGCACATCACTGGAAGTACTTGAAAAAGACAGCAGGGGAGTCAGAAAGTCAAAAAGTATGAATATCATAATTCACACAGCTACATCTCCAACATGCAGCCAGTCAGCTTCTGCAGTTGTGTATACTGTACTGGCTGTGAGTCAATTTCAGTTATGTTCATACATCAGTTCTGACAGAGCCACTTCATCAATAACAGATGTCCATGATGAAGTCCATGATGATGAAGTGGAATATAAACCGCTCCAAATGGCCTCCATTATGGTTTGCTCCCTTTATTCCTCATCTCCGACCCTCCTGTCACGTTCTGCAAGTTTGTGAACGAGGAAAAGTGGAAATGCTTTTAGATCTCTCTTTTCCCTTTTCTCTGTCTCATGTTCTCATATTTCATCCTCATGTTTTCCCTCAGGGTTTTTAATTCATCTAGCCTAAAAAAAATCTCCCATTTTAATCTTGTTTCTTCTAAAAACTTTGCTTTTCTCTGTTTTCCTCTCAATGGAATCATTTGTTTTGCTGTGGCAGTAGAGTATGCAGGTCTGTCTACATCTCAACCTACCTGCCATCTCCAGGAGGAAGCCCACTGTTAACATTTACACACAGAAGGTAAAAACCAAACAGTTTCAACATCTGTGTGTAAATTAAGCACTGTGAACCTGCTTAAAGGCCACTGAAAACCATCAGCGATTCGGAGCCATGTGTTAATATGCGCTTTTATAAAGCGCTGGTAATCACATTACCACCCACATGTAAAACATTGGCTGCATGAGCCTTATCATTTATAGAAAATAGAACTGAACCCGATTCCTGTGTGCCAACCCAGAGGTAGAGAATCATGGCCTCTTATCCCGACTGCTTTAGACTATTCCAGTGTGCTGAAGAACAGGTTTTTTAAAGAAGCCAACAGAACTGCATCATCTGAACAGATGATAAACCGCATCAAAGAGCAGAGATGCAGTTCTGAGCTCACCAAAGGGAACACTGCGCTCTCCGCGGCTTCACCTTAAGGTCCTGAAAATCCAAACAGAATTGGTAACAAGGGAGGACCCGGGCTGAGACCAACAGCCACTGCTGCTCAACTTTGTGCCGAGTAAACAGACACAACTCTCACTTAGGTAATAGAAGGACTGGATGGCTCGTAAAACCAACCCCAGTACGCCATATTACCACAGCATCCATCACATAATTAACCAGAGAACAGAGTCATAAGCATTCTCCAAATCCACAAAACCCGATAAGGAAACTGCGATCCCGTTTTCAAAAAAAGAAGAGTGTGCCACAATTAATGAGCTATCACACATGCTCCGTCTCACCGAGGAAGGTTTGCAGGGTGCTGCTGGAAAGGAGGCTCATTTCCATCTACTGGTCAAGAGTGACAGAGGGATGTATGGCTGAAGGCTAATCCGTCAGTAAACAGTAGTAGAAGAAGATATTATGCCAGAAAGAAAACAGCAGAAAAGGAGATTGGGCAAGAGAGAATAAAAATAATAAAAAATAGGTTGTGTCATCAGACAACTTTGGCCAATTATGTTATAAGTTTAACGTTTGCTATGTCAAAACTTATTCACAGTCCCTATTACTCTTCAAAAAAGAAAAAAAAAATGTTTTTTCTTCGAATTTTGGCGTCTTCATCAAGCTTCTTTCATGTGAATGTTCAAAATGTGCATCGAAATTCTTTGAAGTAAACACGGCTACTGTCACAACTCGATCAACAGGGAGCAACGCGGATTATTTAAATGTGTCAGATACATATTGGCAGCACTGGTGGACACCCAATGTTAAAAGACACAGAAACTTGATTGAGACATTCTTAATATGAAAGACACTTAAATCACCCCCCTCCTGTCTTTCTTCAGCTGTCCTGTCTACAAAGGCAACTAGCCCCCAATAAAAGCCCTATTCAGTTAAATGAAAAGGCTTGATTGATTATGTCTTTTTAGATACTTTATTCATTTTTTCTTTATTTTCTTTTTTTCTGAAACACTGATTGATAGAATATTACAAAATTATTACATCAAAGTCTCTGATACTCACACATTGAGTAGTGCTTATGTGTGTGCATTTCTCTATATTTAATGATTGTTTATTTAATTGCACCATTGTTCTATATCTTCAATGTAATATAATATTAGTAAAGAGAAGAAGAAAAGTCCTTCCAGCTTTGAAGTCAACCGTGGTAGACATTAAAAAATCTGAACAAAGTAACATTTTATGGGGTCAGTGTAATATGAATTTATTCCCTGCATACATGACAGAAATCTAATGCATGCGTTAGCAGCCTTTTACAAGTAGAAACCTATCAACATGTGTCAGGAATCGCAGAAAAGCTCGGATGAATCCTGGAAGACAATCACCTGTTCGCTCGGACATAAAACATTTGTTGACAGGCAGGATTCTCTGCCTCTCAATCTCATGAATATCAATGTCGCAAATTCAAGCCTTGCCTTGGGGGCTGAGCAGGTAGAAAATGACAGGACAAAATGGGTGTTAAATTATGGACGAGCAGAGTGTCACTGTGGTTCCCTTTCAGCTGACATTAAAGGAGACGGGGATGATAGTGGTTAGGTAATATGTTGTGAGCAGTGCATGCGATTTCACGGCTTTGAAATGCTGGAAAAGACGGTTTCTTTCTCTGAAGGTGCATTTTGTTTCAAGTCATAAATGAATATGCTACAACATAATATCACGATTTTTCAAAACAGAAATGTTCTTTCTCTTTTATTCTTGCTGCATGAGAAGCATCCCGTGGTATGTAAAGTGACATTTACCGCCCAAAGGTACATTTATGCATCACATGCCACCAAATGTACATTTTTCAGCACGCAGATCAGTTGTGCATGACAGTGTATCTGACTGGATGTGACTTCAACTTCCTTCCAGCCACATAAGGGATTGTTTTTCCTTCCTCTTCCTTTCATTTATCCCTCCTCCAAACATCCCTCTCCCTCTTCCAGTCATTCATCCACTTAGCCAACAACTCTCCTTATATGTAAACATTTAACCAAGTCCATGCACATGACACGTGCTGGAGTCATCTCTTGCACTCCGCAGACGTCCCTTCGTCATTTACACATCCATCTGTTCACATATTCACCTCCAACAAACAGCACAATGCTCAAACATTGACATTGACATTGGAGTTTGCCTTTAATATTAACAGCGACTCCAATTACTCATTCTTCAGTCTCCCATCTGTTCCCCTCGACTTGACCCGCTGCAAACACAAGCCTGAGACATTTCCATACCTCAGAGGGGGTTTACGTCTCTGTGAGATGCAGATACAGTAAGTCTGTGTCAAAGCAAACAGGTTGCATTTGGGCTTCATTACTTAAAGGATTCAGCAAAAGTTATAGATTGTTCACTTTGAAAAGTTTCCAGGGTTCAAGCTACATTATTCAGGATTTGCAAGTTCTGACGTGTGCTGGAAGGTTTGGGGCTAAAGGGCAACGTTCCTCCTCCATATAATCATCTGCTCCATCCTCTTATGTCTCTGCCTTATCCTTCCCATTTGCTCTTTCACACTCTTTCCATTCTTTTGAAGCTTCTCTCCCAAAGGGAGCTTTAAGAAGAGCCATGTATGGATATACATATGGATAGTTAGCATTTGAATATGGTAATGTAAATATGGTGACGGCATAGAGTAGGAGGAGGGACAACGTTTCACTTTGATGGGCAATTTTTTTCACAAGCCAATTGTGATCACAAACATCAGAGGAAAAACAATCCAAAACCTGACTGTTAAAAGCATCATTCCATACAGTGAAACGTGGGATGTTCACTGGGCTCATTGTAGCACACACTGTTTAAGCTGCCGGGGTTTGGTGCAGTTGATGTCTCTTCAAAGCAAGGTTTCTTTTTTTTCATATCTTTTCGATCCCTTATTAGAGTGCAGACGTTGTCATGTTTGTTGCTAATCCTCAAATCTGGCCTGAAATCTTAACTGTGTTGATTTTTGTGCAGCTCTGCAAAGCTACAGTGACAAACTGAAATCAGTATCTGGTTATGTACTTAGATAAGCATTAAAACCCACATCAAGCTTGTTTTCCCTTTGAAAAATTGTTTTATAGGCTGACGATTAAATATTAAGTTGTTCCTTCTATGGGGACTCCTTCAACGGTGTCTTTTAAACTTTTAAACTAAACTGCATTCATGTCTTACTTGAGGCAACCATCAATGCTGCCTGGATTATGTTCAGTGACAAAGTTTTTCTGTGTAAAAGGAAAGTGCTACTTTTCTAACTAATATGCAACAGCAAATATATTTAAACGTAATTTCTAGGAGCCATGTTTGCTCCCTTGTATAAGGAACAATGTGAAATCCTGATCCCAAAAAAAGTTTATCAGTTTGAACATAAAATATACTGTCTTTGTACAAATTAATATGTCACAAAAGGTAAGCAAATGATCGCATTCTGGGGGGGTTTGGAATCGGTTGTAGGCTAACTGATATGAAAGTTAGTTTACATTCTTATTAAAGTGTTTTTTTTAATACTCTGCCAACTGATTTTACAAAACCATTTTAACTTTGTCGCTTGTTATCTCATTTTTTTCTGATAAGTCATCACCATCACTGGTTTTATTGATTTTTTCCAATAATATTATCACAGGTTTACAAAATTCTATGAGCTCCTGTAAATATATATATACATATCACTGGGGGACTTACATGTATGTAAGTAGTGACAAGAACATAAAAAAATCCTCTAATACATCAGCTATTCATTTAGTCTTTTAACATAAAAGAAAAAGAGCAATGGTGTGAATCATGGAGGAATTGATGGTCAGCTTGTCTCCTTCTGTGCTCTTAGGTGAATAATGTTGAGTGCTGAGCCCCGTGCAGGTCCACCTGACTGCTCCATGCCCTGCCATTAGCCTGCCTGAGGGGTCCCACGAGGCTGACAGAGAGTTTCATGTGGGAACAAAGAGATCAAGCAGCTAACCCAGACCTTTACTGTGCTTCACGGGACCTGCCTGCTGCAAACTGCAGGAAACATGACAGAGACGGATGGGCTCACAGCCCGCATACGCTCTACAGAATGTGTGTATCATATGAATTAACAGCAATGAACCCACCAAACACGTATTCACCTCCACTCAAAAATGGATTTTGCTTATTTTTATTTCCCTTGGATGTCGAAATTTCACTTTGCAGAATGATGTATGTGCAGAATTTTATTTTAGAGGAAACTGGTTTTCAGACTTTTTCTAAGCAGTATTTGGATATTCATATATTCCTGATTTTTGAGGGTTAAATTATTATTTGAGTAACTAATACATTTTAGGGAGGAAGACTCATATCAGACCTTATTATCCCAGGCTGAATATTTTTACATTCATTCAAACATGCCTGGAAGGTATCGAGTTTCATGGCATTGACTTGTCAGGAAAGGTGCAGCTCAACATCCTGATAAATATTTGCAGTCGATTTGGACTAAAAAGTCAACTCAAGTCAATTATAACAGGCTTCACAATCCGAAGACACCCTCTGACCTGAGACCAGTTATTTGGATAAGGACAAAAGAAGGAGACGAAGGGGGAGAAAAGAGGGTGAAACCTCAGTTAGAGCAGCAGAGCATCTTTCTTCCAGGGAGACGAGCAATAGCTGCCACATGTTCAGAACAGATAGGAATAACACAATTACAATACTGACTGCAGGAGGATGATAATAGTAATGTTTACTCTTACTGAAAAGTTAATTTTGCTCTCTCCTCTATCTGTCTGTCCCATTGATTTCAGCTTGAAATCTCTCTTGCTTCCCATTCTCATCTCTTTGCCAACTTTTCCTGCTTGAAGAGCGATGATTTATTAGAAAGCACTGAAAAGCTTCTTGCACCACATAAATTCTTCAACGACTCATCCTCTTGTCAAATATCCAGTTTTGAGTAGAGAAACTGCAGTCGAGGTATAAAAAAAAACAAAACAAAAAAAACCCACAGAGAATTCAGTTAATTGATTTTAAAATAAAGGAGCCGCTGTCTTCTTGTATTGGCCGGTTTGCATAAATGCATTTAGTTTCAGATGCAGGATTCTGGCTTCGGACCAACTCTTACATACCGACAGCTGAGGGAAACATGTTCACAAACTCTCTGGTGGACGTTACAGCTGCATCACCGTCGCTGAGCTTCTGCCAGCCGCTGGACTGCGATGGCACAAAGCCAGACATGGGTGTTTGTTTGGGTTTTCGTGATTTATAATATACTTATTCCTCACTTGCCAGAATGAAATTACATAGGCAAACTGCCACAACATACAAACATGTGTATGTGTCCTGCAAACAGCAGCTGTTGGAGCAGCGATGGTGTGGGGAATTATAATGTCTGCAGCTTGAGAAAACTTTGACAGGTTAAATAATGCATTTCATAATCCACTGAAATTTACTACAAAGCCTTTACTCATCAGTAAGCTTCATTCCAGAGCTGATTATCCAAATTTAATATTTCATAGTCTCTGCTACTTGGTATATGAAGATATGCTTTTTTATTAAAGCTCTTATATGCAATAATTCTATGTTTTCCCATGATGATTTTTGCCTGTAACGCTTTAAGTTTTACATTTTCAGGTTCCTCTATAAAAGAGACCATTAAACTCAACAGGACTTGGCTGGTTAAACATTGGTTATGTGAAATAAAATGAAAAGTAGCCACACAAAGAGAGGATAAGAGGGTGATAAAGAGAAAATGAGAAAAAATGAAAGGCGTGAAGGTTATGACAGCTCGCCTGTGCTTCTGTTCCTGGCATGTGTCTGACGGCAGCTCAGCCAGCGCTCTTATTCTCTTAGCTGGCATGCTGAGACTCTCAATGAAGACAAAGCTTTCTGGAGCTGGGTTCCACTACTGACGGTAAACAACACTGACGCAGCAGCCTGCCAGGGCCAGATTAGCTTGGCAAGTTCAACAGTTAGATGAGAGCGAGCCAAGTCAAGAGACAGGTGCAGGACCTCGTAGGGCGGACCGGAGGGACCCGCTCACACTGCCAGACAGCAGACATGTGCTCGCAGTAAAAGAGTCACAAGTCCTCAGCTCCTCAGGCTCTGATAATCAATGTATTCATCCTCCTCTATCTCAGATAAAGACTTTTCACTACTTGTCATGGTCTTTTTTGCTGCTGAATGTCGACATATTTTTTTTTTAACTTTGAGGGCTTGAATGTTTGCTCACATGCTGTTATGATCCAGCAGTTACAGCATGCTACACTGAACCTCAGTGACTTCATACAGTGGCAGACTCAGCCTGACTGAGGGACAGAGGCAAAATATTTTTTTTTAAGAGCTCAGTTGCATGCAGTGAGGCACCAGCATGCAGAAAGGTTTTCTGGCATGTAGGGTTGCATATAAGGCTAATATTCTTTCATATTGGAAAAATATGATTCAACAGATTTACATGTCGAGTTTGTGTTATGCATAAACATTTGAACGGCTTATAATGCATTT
Organism: Serranus cabrilla; assembly: GCA_903364295.1. NCBI lineage: Eukaryota > Metazoa > Chordata > Actinopteri > Perciformes > Serranidae > Serranus > Serranus cabrilla. The sequence goes on along the minus strand of CAFUXE010000363.1, from coordinate 824,874 downwards.
ATATGTTTAAGTTGTATGTATAATTTTCTTTCCATGGTTCCTTCTATCTTTCTCTCTTTGAGCCCTCCATAAGCAGATGGTGACAATATAACATTATTAGACATGCTGCCGTGCATATAGATGGAACACTTATGTAACAGATATTGAGAGCATATTAAATGTGTCAAATGTAAGTCATAAATCTTCTGAAGATGATTAGCATCATGCTCAAGAGACCGAGCGAGAGCGGCATCCTCATCAGAACGGAGCCTATAGCTTGATTCAAATAGTGTCCTTCAATCTGACTGTTAACGTGAACTTTGTCGGTCTTTATACTGTCACCCGACGTTCTGTCGGAAAGCAAACTTTCTACATGTGCGATCGAAAACAGCTTGGATTTAAATTGTCAATCAAATGTTATTGTATTAAAAAAAAAAACCTTAAACAAAGACACATGCATTTACATGGGAGCCCTGAGAGGAAAAGTATGAAGGAGATAATAGGAGATAACAAAGCCTGGTTTATAAAAGAGGGTCTGACTGAACCATGTCAGCATCTGTCCGTCACCTCATAACAACACTGCAGTTTTATATGTATATTTTATAAGTATATAAGTATGTTGCTCCTCAGTGACTTTCAGTCCAGATGATGGGTTGATAATTCATCATTTTGTTCTGCAGTCTTGGGCTACTAATATCAAATACTTTCATTAATTATTCATCTTGTGATTATTTTCTTGGTCCATGGATTGATTGTCTGGTTATAGTAGGTACTGGGCTACAGCTGCATTGCATTAATATTTTGTATGATGACAATGACAAAAAAGTAATGAGGATGGGTCTGTTGGAGGATCATATCTGCCATGAAACTGAATCTCCTTCAGATTATTATTTAAATGGTTCCCTTTATGTATATGTTTTGTATTTTATAAGAGGCACTCAAACTGTAACTGACTTGAGTGGAAAGATACAATAGATGAGACGTTTCAAGGTCGAACAGGAGATTTAAATGTCGTGTCATTCATAACAAGTGTCTCGTTTTTAAAGTAAAAACTCATCGTGCAGCCTCTCTAAAGACTTGGCTGACCTTCACGGACACAATAAAACAATCACTCTGCTGACATTGTTATACAGGAGTGTCTCCTTTCTTTGTGTTTACAACAAGCCTCCTTTCTTTCAATTTCTCTAAGTGCTGCATGCCAGACCACATCAGTATGTCTTCAATTCATTCTGAGTCATACTCTGAAAATACTGAACATAGCGACAGAAGGAATTTAGCTGATCAAATATGAATACAACTATTAAAAAGCAAACAGATACTGCTCCAGTGGCTCTGATGCATTAATACTCACCCAGTCACTTAATTTTGGCTAATGCTTTTAATTTTGAAGCCCTTACCCCTAATTCATGTGGAGCAAATTAATGCCAGAGAACAAAGACAGATATTTAGCCTCAGTTATTATCTAAGTTGATTTTTTGCTATTAGTTTTATTACCAATTTCTCAGGGTGTTTGCTTTCCTAATATGCCACATTTGAAAAACATACACAGCTCTGAGACACTTTAAAAAAGTAATTTCACAAACTTAAAATGCAGTAATAAACCACTGAGGGAGCAAACTGCATAACAAATAGCAGTTGTTTTACTTTCAGACTTGCATAATGTGGTTGTGTTACCCCACCATACAGTAGAACAATGGTTTTTCTAATTGCCTGCAGCTATTCAGTTTCAAATGAAGCCCGCTGTAAGCCCGACATTCATTTAAAATGTATTTCAAAATTATGTTCCTCACCCCTCGTTAACGTTCTTTTACACCCTTAAAAAATTACAGGATGTATTCATTTAGTTTTTTTATGTGGGATTTGTTTTTAAAAAATCTAAATGTATTTTCTGTTATTTAACATAATATAATTTCAGGTGCAGTTTTAAGTGGACATAATATGCATAATAGTCTTTATATATAAGTATTCTATTGAATTTGCATTCTATGCATAGTTTGTGTTTTGCAGTTATATCCTACCTCAGAAATAATAATCTTTTTCAGTCACAATTTGTCTGCAAGCTCATTCTGTTAAAGAAATCGTATCGATAACCCTGTATTGGAAATCGTATCAAATATTGGAACATGTATCACTGAGCCTCCTCCCCCTGACACCCTCCTGCTCCGAGCACACGCCTCAGTTTGCTGGATCACTGAGATGCTGCCGAGCCTCAGGGGAGCCCAGAGCTTCAGCACTGCACTGCGTCTGTCAGCTTGAATTAGTTGAGGGGTTCCTTACATTACTGTACACACATTCCTCATTTTCCATTTACATCTTGTCTGCATTTTTCTTTATTCTTCTTTATTTCTACGACTGCACTGTGCGGGAGCAGTTTCTTCTTCTAACACGTGGAAAGTTGCTAATTCTCTGAAGAAACACAGAGCCAGTGTTATGAATCCAAAGTCCTTTACAGACTTGGTCCCATGGAGACAGCAAAGCAGCACTGTTACTGTCTGATCATACGGAGAAAGACTCGCACTCCCAAGGAACAAACACTGGCATCCACAGTGACAGATCATTTCAATGAATTAAAGGAGCTAATGTGCTTTGACTTGGAGGACAAAGAAGAACAGGAACTGAGACGTTGCAGTAATAAACACTGTGGGCAAAAAATGTACAATCTCAAAATGTTATTTTCAAACAGGTCTTAAAACCTTTCAACGTGGCCTTTGTCTTAATGATCGTGGCCTTGTTCAATTCCGTCATGCTACTACAGATGTGCTCAAAACAACACCTGTCAGTGGCCCAGGAGGGAGGCAGCTGTGTGTGTGTGTGTGTGTGCGTGTGTGTGTGTGTGTGTGTGTTGGGCGATGTGACCCTCATAAGGCATTAGGCATTATACTGTATGATCAGACAGTAACAGATGCTTTTGCTCTACATGAGGCCATTTAAATACTTTAAAGGTCATCTGTTGAGTGCAGCCACCTGCACTTCAGAGCACAGTGATGAAAATTCACTTTGTCCTGTTGAACAAATGTTTGTGAGCTTTTACTACGTTTTCTTACATTTCTACCTAGACCTGAAAAAGCCTAGTGTGTACTGTTATATTTTGAGTAATTGATAATTGAACAGCCAATGAAAACAAAGGTTGAAAAATGCCCTTAAATTATGGCCTTTAACTTAAAATTTTAAAAAGGCCAGAAAATTAATCAACCATAAATAATAAAACACGTCTGAGACGTCTTTTGAACCAAAGCACAAGTGAAGAATTATAACACATATTCATCCATCAGTTTTATCTGGGTCTGTTTATGCATGCCTGTGTGTTGCATGGGTCTGTGTGCTGTTTCATAGTAGGTGTTTGGGGATTAAGGGTTTCAGATTTCTACCATGAAGCTGCTGCACGGAAGGAAAACAAGCAGTAGCATTTGGAGCTGAGAGAAGAGCGAGTCTCAGGTGATGTTTTATGCAGAGCAGCGGAACGAGTGCGTGAAGGGGAGAATGGCAACACACACCAAAAAAAATGGGGATGACAGAGGGGCCCAAGGTGTGATTCTAACCATGAGTGATTGCAAGGCTTTCTGAGCAGTTTCTGACACCTGCTGCCAGCACACAGGACGTTTTATGTCAAATCTCCAGTGGGCAGCATCACTTCAGAGTGAATCCTGATTTACTGTTGAATGAATCAGAAGTGGGTGATTCCCAGGGATGGTTTCCAGCTGTAACAGTGTTACCTTTAAAACATGTTTCACTACAGACTACTGTAGACATGCCCTAAAATATATTATTTAATATAAACTAGAAGTTTACTCAAATCAAGCAATGCAATCTACATAATTTTGATTAAGTTTGGAGCACTTTCAAATTGTCTTGCTGTGCTCATTTGTCTGCCAAAACCTCTTTCCTGGCAGGAGCGTCTCCTCCGCACATTAAAATAAATAATCTGTTTATGGGAAATGTATGCATATTAATTTTAGAGCAAATAAAAACAAAAATAAACAAGAAGAGCACTCAGAGTGCAGACCTCCGGAGAGGGAATGCCCTTTCTTGTAGTTTTAACTTGTGTAGCCGCCCCATGATTTGGATCTGAATAGGCTCCTCCTTGGACAATGCTGCACCCCTTCCACCAAGTACCACCCATTAACATTAAAACACAAGTGGTAGGTGAGATCAGCTGTAGCTTATCAACATTAAAGATGAACTGGCTGAAGTGAAATGTTTGGCTGTGGTCTTGTTAATGTGCAGCTGTCCTCTGCATTCAGCCAAAGACTGTTTAAGAGGGAAAAGATAATTCACTGTCCAGCTGTGAGCTTTTGTAGTTGTACCAGCGGCGTTTCTGCCTTCTCAGCCAACAGCAGTTGATTAGACATCTTTAAATGCTAAATCTTTTAATATTTAGCTATTTGTAAATGTAGAGAGGTTAGCTAGATACTAGATAGATAAGGTTTCTGCCTCTGGAAGCATTTAGGAGACTGCCAGAGGAAAACCTATGTGAACACATCTGTATTCGATGAACGCACCGCTCTGTGTTCTGAGTGAGTCCTTTCAATGAGGGGACTAAATGCAGCATAAAATCACACCGACATTTTTCTGACAAAACAGGGAGCACTTTTTTTTTTTTTTTTTATCACTGAGTACAATTAGATGAAAAAAGCTTTCACATTCCATCCGCCCCGACTCACCTACAGTAGATTCAGAGCATTTCCAACACGTTTACGACAGTCGAACATCCCCCGTCCATAAAACAACAAATTCTGAGCTAACCTCAACATTACAATGAGCCGCTCAGGGGCCGCACTTACAAAGGATAACAGTCTCTGGAGGCACAATGAGAGGACTACTACTCTCTCCCGCTGAAACCACCCATTCAATCACACTTAGCTCTTTAGGTTGTTGTCTCTGGAGACATATATGCCACAAGGTCAGAACGGTCCACGTCAGTTACTTCTCTCAGAGCTTCCTTTCAATGTCAAAGAAAGGCAAAATGCAGAGAAATGATTAAATACAAAGAAAATGGTAAAAAAAAATAAAGAGACTAAACTCCCACGGTTGTAAAACTGCTATATCTATTTGAAACTGTGTAGCAGTGCTTATTATATTGTTACCTATTATCATACCTACCTGACTGAAGGCAGGCAAATACGTCAGATACACAATATGTAAGATACCGAGGTTTTTTCATGGCTCATGGTGTCTAACAATGATGCACAATGTAAACCTCTCCAGGGCAATATTAGATGCTTAGAGTAATGGATGTAATATAAAGAGTGTAAAAGTCCGCTTTGAGTCGTTGTATTTGAGCTCATCCCCGTCCTTTCACCATATTCCCAGTAAAGCGGGTTTTATTGCCAACAGTTAACCCTTTATCTATGAACAGGGACGTTTATTTTTAAAAGCCACTATGCATGTAACTAGCAGAAAGTGACAAACCATCCCAGGCACCTTCGAAACATACGAAAAATTGTGTCTTATGTCAGACATTCAATCCAATATGCTACACACATTTTTGGTGCAAAATAGTAAAAATTAAGTCTAAGAAAATCTAAATGATGTTCAAGCAAAGTTTAACATGTGGACTAAAATTTTTCCACGTCAACAATAGAAGTTCCAATAAAACGTAATTTCTGTAGTTTTCATGGTGCAGAAAAGCCTTACGCATGGACTACTATTACAGTTTTGGTCAAACTAATTTCCTTTTATCGCGCTGTATCAAACAGTTCAATGTCAATACATTTTCTTGCAAAGTTTAAATGTTGATATTTGTAAGGACTTTCTTATTTTTTTCTTATTTACAAAAAATCTAAATCCGAAGTTTCATAAAAAGGATAAAAAAAATATTTTTGAATAGAATCAGTGCTTGGGTTGAGAGGGTAAAGGGTTGAAGAACATAAGGAGTATACTGGGAGCACAAGGCTTTATTTGCCATGAGATCTCTTTGCAAGTGAACACAAGTCAAGCGATTGCACTCTCACCGTCATTCGGAGGTTCAGAGATAGCTTCTTGGTTTTGCTTTTTTGTTTGACTTGATATGAAACTGCAAAGATAAAAGCAGGATCACAGTCTCACATGACAGCTTGAAAGCAAATCCAACAAAACTCTTGAAGCTTTGCACTTTTGCACTTCACCGCTTGTCACTCAACAGACTATAGAAACATAATTCACTGAACCTGTGTACAAGACTTGTGATAAACTGTTGCCTTATCACTCTATCTACTACACTGTGCTCTATTGTATATGTTATATACTGTTTATTCATACTACATTGAAAAATATCCAGCCATGGGATTGATTACCTCAATGTGGTGGACTGTGATCAAGTTTCCTGCCTCAGGTGGAGCCAGAGGGTTGTCATGTGATCATATGATAGATCGAACAGCTGAGATAAATGCAATCTTCTTCACTTATGGAGAGCGCAACGAATTAGGCATTTGGTCCTCTGCTTTACATGAGGATTACATCAAGAGCAAGTAAAAATAGTACACACAGTGAAGCTTTTGTGCCTCTTTCAACTTTGAACTGCTGAACTGACAAACGGGACATACAAACGGATTACATAAACGTTGTGGGAGATTTTAATCTCACCATGATGAACAAACTATTTCACTCGCTCCATTGATAGACTTTATTGTCCCCAAGCAGAGATTCAATTCCAGACAAACAAAAGTGCTCAACAAACGACAACCTGTGACGGAAAACATTCAACAAGGCCTCTTATTTAAGACTTTTCTCTGACTTAAAAAAACACAAAAAACAGGCAGGGTAAAAAAGAGGAAAGCATTACAAGCAGAGTACAGAAATGTAGGAAATTTCCAGCCATAAAAACCTGGATAACAATCCCACTTTGATAGTCTATTTTCACACAAACGCTCAGCACTAACGGCTTTGTATTAACTGATAGAAAAGAGAGAGATGGGACTCATGCCTTCAGGTGTTCGATCTCTCTGTGGAGCTGTGCTGAGAAAGGAGCTATGCCCGTATTTTTTAACTCCCACATGAACTATGACTTAATCAATTGCAATCCTACTGCATTCCAAGGATTTTACTCCAACAGTAGGCTGTGCTTAATGGATATTTGGTTTACATGTAGATGTTATAAACACAACATACATGAGACAACAAAGCACTTTGAATTTCATCCTGTTGAGGCAGTGGTCCTGCTTTTGGAGGGCCAATTTAGATAAAAAAACAAGGAGCCACCAGATTGATTTATAGCTGAGGCTGATGGGAATGTCAGTCCCGGCATTGACTGTATAAAATCAATTGATGTAGCCACAGTTCATTGGTTTGTCAACAGGGTTTGAGGCATTTTGGTTGTCACGTTTTGTTTTTTTTGGCAGCAGTGCATGCGCAGAAACAATTGGGAGCCGGAAGAACAACAAGATATCAGCTAACGCTAGCGCCAGCTTGTTTAGCAGGGGGCATCTGTTATCAAAAATGAACAGCTGACCCCTTAGAGTGTCTGAGTCAGATCATTAAGAAAACTGATTATCTGAACACAGCCACAGTGGGCTGTGTTCACTCAGGTAATAAATCAAGTGAGCTGTAGGGTCGTTTTTCTTTTGACTTCCATGCAATCAGCCAGAGTCACTGCCCCTCACAAAAAAAAAAAAGAAAAGTTGTGAGGCACTTCCAGATTGGCTTCATTTTTTAGACACAGTGGTTGCAACTTTATATTAGGTCATAAACCAGCCTGACCTGGTATAATTCATTCTCTGGGGACCATGAATGTCAAGGCAAGACATTAGGGAGCTGCTGAGATATCTCAGTCTGGATCAAAGCTGTGGATCGACCACCTGACAGAGCAACAATGCTCAGTGCGTGGGTAGAAATACAAAAGACAATGGGTGCGTATACGCTTGGAACTCTTGGCTCAAAGCAAACAGTCCAATCTTTAAAATACAGATGTTTGAGCCCATTTTCAGTTTTTCCAACAGGAGATCACAATACGAAATCCAACTTTTGCATCATCCATCTATGTTCTATAAAAGAGTGCCGGTGTGTTATTTTAAATTATTTAGTAAAATGTAAGCATGTGTTGGTCGTGGCTGATGAATTTAAGCGCATGACTGAGCTAGATACAGAATGTACCAGTCTAATCTCTGGGATCAGTATCAGGCCTGATATTGATCTCGTTAAGTGGAATGGCTATCAGCCAGGCCGGAATTACATTAATTAATTAATTAATTATTAAATACAATGTCAAAGAATAATTCAAGGTTTCTGCTGTCAGTTAGATTTATCAAGTCGTGACCGGCTGTAAACTTGTTTTTACACTTAAGAAATCTTACACGCAGTGCGGTGTGCAGATTTCAAATTTGGGAAACAAGATTTCTTGGTATCGGATAAGAAATTGTTATCAGCAGATACACACAGAGCTGAGGTATTAAAATCAATATTGTTATTGAAAAAAAGTGGATCAGTGCATCCCTAATCTTAACCATATCACAGCCATATTTTTGTTTAGTTTTTTTGCCTGGGTTGCAGCCTTTTTTTAAATAACAAAAATCAACTGAGACACATTTAATATATGTAGTGACTGAATTATTCCCATGCTTTGCAGCGTATATCTACTCTGTGTGTGTCGATGTGGGTTGCATTTTCACATCAGCGCAGGTCATTGTTTTGCTGGTGTTATTGCTGCGTGGGTGAGTCTGGAGTAAAATGAAATGGGACAGCCACATCATCCTCATGTTGGTGAATGAATCAATTCTTAGTGGTGTTATTCAGCAACCCCATGTTCTCTGGGGAAAGCTTACACTGAATAATCTAAATCTATCGGTTAATCAGATGTGTAGAGCAAGAGAGATGAAAGATATACAGTAGGCTTACGTTGTGCTCCGGCCATTTCCACTACACCTCATTTATTTGCAGCGGTTATGGATTGTGAGCAGCAAGACACGTGCATGCTAAAAGCCTCCAGGAGAGATTCCACAAAGTGCTGGCAAGATGCAAATGCTCACTCACTCGTGAAGCTTGTCCACTAATTAAATCTACATCCAACCAGAGTGAAGGTCAAACAACTCTAACTAGATGTTTCACAGATGTTTCACTGCTAATTTCTAGCCACCGCTGATTTTCAAGCCGTCTGTAGCTGCAGGTCGATCCAGATGAGGAGAAAAGGCTTTTCAATAATGTGACAATTACTCTGCAAGTCAGGTTACATTCAGGTTATCACTGAGGAGGGAAAATAGCTTTCATGTGCTTGTATAGGCCCAGAATGGGACTGATCCTGGATCAATTCTTGTTAGAAACTGGCAACAGTTATTAAATTGTTAAAGGTGGAAGGAAGAGATTAGAAGAGAGTGTGTAATGCATTTATTTGTTGAATGGATTTAGACACACAGGTGCAGCCAACAGAATGTTAATGCCTATTCACACAAAGGCAATGCTGCAAAAAGACAGTATTGCATTGAAAAATGTTGTGCCATGTAATATTATTATTAATATATTTTTTTTACTGTGAAGAAACCATGCAATGAGGAAAAAATATTGCCACCATGGTCCACTTACTCTCCTACAGTATGTTAAAAGATGCAGTTCTGCTGCTGTCCATGCAGGTCTGTGGTTGTTGTGTTGTGTGTAACTTAGTGTTGGGTCTGAATTTGTACTTTTTTTAACCAATCAAGCCAAATAAAGCCTCACATCTTCCCTTCTAGACCTGCAGTCATTCTAAACTTTGTGTTGGCACAGTCTCTGAGAAACAATCACATCAGGACACAAGCTTTTCATTCAGCGATCGTCTCACGCCGCCCACCTGCAGCCAGCAAACAACAATCGGTAGATTTCCTGTGAGTGCTGTCAGGATTTTTTTTGTTAAATTAAATTGTTTTTTTCCTTTTGAGGAGGAGAGGTTTTCCAACTCTGAAGACTGTTGGAAGATATTTTTCTGTGGCTTATCTCACGATCCAGAAGCTGCTTTTAAATAAGCAGTGCCGCATTCAAAATGCTCAGTAACACAAAGTGCAACAACAGGTATTAGGATAAAAAAACAAGCAATTCATTAATTAAAGACATATCTACGACCTCAATGTTAAGGGCAGCAGTTCTTGGGATTTCTGCACAAAATTTCACAGCAGCCATCTTGCAGTATATCTCATTCTGTACCAAAGTGGTGATAAAACAACTCTGCCTTCCGCAGAGCCACTTGGTTTGATAATACTAATTTAAAATAATGAATTCCTTTCCTAAATCATGTATATTAAGACAAAATATTCTTTACAAAACTATTATTCTGACCATCTTTTTTTATTTTTTGCAGGTTTTTAAGAGAACTTCAGAAACCAAATAGAAAGATGGATAACAAAACAGGCCTACTGGGCAGTGAGCAAGTCAGCCGGCTGTGGCCTCTGTCTGCAGTGAGCGCTATCAAGAATTCTCACTGCAAATTGAAAGGGAGTGATGTCTGAAAAGCTGATGTGGGAGCCCGGACATTCACTTTGAGGTTGTCACAAGAAAGAAGCCATCCTGACATTTTGTCTTGTCCATTGAAGGATTGGTATTGACACTATGCAGTATGGGCTCTCCAGACTCAGAGAAATCAAAAACTGTTCAAGAAAGAAGGAAGTAATGGAGGTGTGAAGAAGGCACTCAGTCAGAAAGCCAAAGGCTGCCAGAAGAGCCAACATGAAACCAGCAAAGCTGAAAGTGAAGCTTTTCACAGGTAACTCATGTATCTGATCCACAGCCTGACTTTGAGCCTCTCTCCCTCCCCCATTCATCTTATTTATGAAACACTTTTCCCTCCTCCTCATGATGTAAATGAGCTCTAGCTATCCCCATTCACAGAAACCAAACCAATTAGTCAATCCAATGTAAACACTCAAAGACTACTTTACATAATAACACTGTAACCTATAACGTAAGACTTTGTACTTTGTACTTGTAATTATGTTTCGTAACTCAAACCATCTGATTTTTTCTTATCCATTTTTTGTCGCCCAGTGACGCCGAGGCACTTCAATCACCAGGCAGTTTTCTGAAGGGCACTTGGGCGTCCCTGTCCTCTACTCTGCGTATCGTACGCTTAAGCACATTTGCACCTCTTCAATGCTTCATTCATCATCTGCATCCAATTAACGGATTCATCACACATCTGACCTTGCAACTTTCACCTCCACCTATTCTAGTCTTTTTATCAGTATTATCCACATTGTTGTTTTCCATTATAATATTTCACTCTCCTTTTATATGTCCTATAAAATCACCTTTATTGCTGTGGATCTTTATCCCTTTATTTATTTATTCACTCACTGGCCACTTTATTAGGTGGAGTGTGTATCTCATAAAGTGGCCGGTGTGGCCAATCTGCTTCAAGGGTGGACGTGTTGTGTGTTCAGAGAAGGTCTTCTTTTGGCCTTTGTTGTAACCATTTGAGTTGCTGTTGCCTTTCTATCATCTCCAATCAGTCTGGCCGATCTCCTCTCACCTCTGGCATCAACAAGGCATTTCAGAACATTCTCTGCAAACCCATAGATGGTTGTGTGTGAAAATCCAAGTAGATCAGCAGTTTGTGAAATACTCAGACCAGCAACAACCGTGCCACGTTCAAAGTCACTTAAATCACCTTTCTTACCCATTCTGATGCTTGTTTTGAGCTTCAGCAGGTCTTCTCCACTATGTCTACCTGCCCAAATGCATTGATTTGCTGCCATGTGATTGGCTGATAAGGTGTACAATATAAAGTGTCTGATGAAAGTACGCTGCAACAGCAGTCAGAAAGAGAGTCTGCGGATCAACAAAGCTATTACACTTCATCCTGCAGGGTCCTGACTGTATGAACCCTCACAGAGCTCCATCCAGCGGCTCTACAAGAAATGCAAGAGAAATCAGGAAAACCACGTGATCAGCAACGTCAGTAACATTCATCCCGTGGGAACCATCAGTGTCTAGACGTATTTCATGTCAATGATGTGATATTTGAGTCTTTACGACAGGCCGACATTACCATCCATAGAGCAATGCTGTCTGAATGGCCCAAAATATCAGTATCCAATTACCATGTACTAACTTTTCCTATATGCTTCCACTGTAGACTTTACTGTTCCCTTTCTCTGTATATTTTCGACATGATTGCGATGTTTAAGAACGGAAATGAAAGAGGCCCGTGCTATCTGATATTTTGAGGTTTCATAAACAAACGCCTTTCCAAGCAGCACAGTAGCACTGAGAGAACCATCCGGCCACAGATATCTTCACAAATATTCAAGTGGGGTCAAAGGTAAAGACGCTGCATAAACAACCACTCTGGCCCTTCTAATATTGTGTTTATTTTAGCAAAGCCTTGTAACTCAATTATTCTCCATTTCTGTCCTCTTTTAAAATTAAGATCTGTGAACAAAAAACAACGAGAGATTTTGCACTTTGCTGAGCAGGTTTCAGTGCTGGTTTCTGTTATTCACTTCTGCAATTTATAGGTTTCTGTATGCTCTCACGGTAATGATGTTTATAGCATTTCCTGAGAATGATGATTAATTTGCTGCCCTCAGGACTGACCTGTCGAGAATTCTCCATAAAACTTGGACGATGATGAATGACTTTGCTATACTGCTGGCATGAGCGCGCTGCTACGTCTTTACCCTACAGTATGCCATCCAGGCTCTAAACTACTTAACCTCATTAAGCAGGAGCCTTTCAGCTCTTTGTAAATCTAGAACACCTCGTCTCCAGCGCTTAGTCACCTTCCTTTGTATTTTTCTGCCGAGCATGCTCCTCTTCCTCCCACCCTCACCTTCCCCTCCTCTTATTCTGACATTGTCTTTTTCCAATTCAAGTGTTGGAAAACTGCACCTCTTAAATGACTTCTCTCATTAAATTGTTTCGTCCTCAGATGTGACACAGTGACAAAGTCGTAGGTGTTGAGAGTACTTTAGCTGAGGATTTGCGTCAGACAGACATGAGGGAGGGACACAGAGAGTGACCCAGAGACGGAGGCTGTGATGTAATCTTTCCAACAGACAAAGAAAGTCATGTAAGAGATGAGGGGAAGAGACAGCAAGAGATGTGGCCTTTTCCGCTAACTTCAAACCAAAATCCACAGAGATGAGTCATTTCGAAGTTAATGGGATTGGATTGTTTGTGTGCATAATACATGGGGGAGTCTGCAGTGTGCAGTGTTTATTGAAATGTGTATGAATGTGTGAAAGTATTCTTGATTGTACATATTTGATCTTGCAAAAGTGTTTACACTGAAGGTAGTTCTTTGTAAAGCTAGACTGAAATGGGGGAGGATCATCAGGGAGAATGCATGGAGACGTTAGGACTTTGGTGCCACGGATAAAACTAAAACGTCAACTTTCATGATTGCAAATTGATTTGAATTTGAGTGATTATGCTTTGACAATGGAAAGCATCTGGTGCAACGCTGATTGGGAAGCAGTCAAACAGTCATAGCAGTGGCACAGGATTGCAGCACAGAACAAATGAGGAAAGCAGGAATAAGAGGAAAAAATATCAGGGCTGTCAATTGATTACATTGTAATTAATCACATGCTTGTCCGTGGTTCGTCTAAAGGTAATCGAACATTGTTTAACTGTTCAAAATGTACCTTTCAAGTATTTAATGCTCCTATCAATATGGGAGGAGACAAAAATGCTTATAATTGGAAATCAATTAACAACAAAGTAATTAAAGAGCTACGAACATATTCATAGAGCTGGAGTTTCGTTCAGGATAAACAACTTCCCACTAATGGTCAGAACAATGTGCTGCCACCCCGACGGTCACTTCTCGTTATTTGTTTAATAAAGAGACTGAAGCAAAGGGACTGGCATATTCCACTTTAAAACAACTGCTTATACTTTGATTGTGACATCTTCGTAAAATCCAATAATAAATTAAATAAGTGCAAACCTTGTAATCGGTCCCAAATCCTCCCAGTCGTCCTACAAGTTGTGTATCTCCGATTCTCTTCAAAGCAAATGAAAGTGGTGGATGCAATCTGAAGGATGCCGTGTAGACTAGCGACTGGCATTTAAGACACTGACAGTAACTGCAAATTACATCTGGCAGGGCTTTGAAAATTCGAAATACCCTTTTCTAATTGATTGCCTACAAGTTGCCAGACTGCTCCGGGTGGCTCATTTATGAGCATTAAAACAAGCTGCAAGCACTTTTTTATATAAATGTGACAAACATTTTGCCATTAGTTGCACATTGCACATTTAGTCATTCAGCAGACAGGGACAAACATTAGCATTCATTTGGAGTTGTGTTCATGACCACCAGACACATAAAAGTCCACTATTCCTCTTATTTAAGCTCTGTTTTGATCCACACCGACACCCGGGGAAAATATGTGGCTATATAGTAACTAAATGTCTAAATAGTCGCGATGTTTGTCTCTCTGCTGTTTGGTGATTTGCAGGAAGTGTAAAATAACTTTAGTTTATCGTCTAAAAAAACATCTGCCAGCTGCTTGTGAGACTGAAACAAAACAATAAGCTGAAAGATGCTAAAATGCTTAATGGAGCTACACCTTACAACATATACATTTCCATTAGTACAAACATCATAGATTATTCTAGCTTCCAGTACAGAGCAGTGCACTATATGTTGCACTTAAGTGCAGAGCTTTTGGTCCTGGTTGAAGATGGTGTTTAATAATGCATGTGTGTTTGTTTGTGGTTAAATGAGACATAAAGGAATATTTCAGTGTTAAAAAAGTGTGCTGTGTGGTTACAAACTAACCAACGACATTTACTAAAGTACTGTACTGACATTTGAAGTATACTTGAGTATTTCCATTTTATGCTTCTCCACTACAGGTTGGAGACAAATAATGTGCTTTTACCCCACTCCACTTACAGTTTGGTGAGTTTAGATACTGGTTACATTACAGATTTAGATTATTAATACTAAAAAAGTAATTCAACTAATACATTTAGATTTAGCTGCCCATAAAAAACTGTAGATACAATTAGTTCCTTAATTTCTTTTTCAGCTGCAACACACTCATATCATAACATAACATAACATGTCTCATAACATCTGTAACCCAGCAATTATATCACACTGTATATGATATTGAATTAGGCTGTTCTGCATAATGAGTGCTTTTATTTGGGTACTTTAGGTATACTCAAAAAAATGTCATGCAGTTTTGCTGCAAGGAGAGTTTTTTCCCTTAAAATAATTGTTCCACCACAGTATGGAGCGAGTAACACTCATCACACATGCAGCTACAAGACACATTCTACATTAATGTTGTCATTAAGTTTGTGGAGCCCTCA
>CAFUXE010000363.1:767387-809648 GCA_903364295.1 Serranus cabrilla | reverse complement strand
GGGCATTTGGTTACAGCGAACACAACCTGTTAAGTTGGTAGCCGTTCCCATGCCGATGGAATTTAGTATGTGAACGTGTGTCTGTGTGTTTTTATGGCTTTATTACTGTGGTGGTGTCTGTGTGTGTACAGTAAGACTATGTTCATGTCGCACTTAGCTGCGAGTGACAGTCTCATACATAATGCATGCAGCACATGAGCATAAGGATAGCTGACATTTGGTTGCTTGTCATTCAGGATATGTCTGCCCTGGGGGAATGACCATGCTCGCAGATAATCACACACGGGTATTTATACACACACACACATACTGTACAGAAGCTGAGGCATATTTGTCTTCAGGGTACTGTAAATGGCAGATGTCGCTGTCAGAGTCAAAGGCTCTATTCAGCTTTTTCAGCAGGACAAATCACCCAATCGCTGTGTAACATTATTAAACAATTGCTCCGTTTCCCATTCTCTAACATATTACACAATCCACTGTAGACTGCACATACAGAATGTCTTCAGAGAGGATAACAGTTTCATTTCACACTGTAAAAATGTCAGTCATATATCTGGTGTTTAAGCCACAGTTTTGTTTTTACATTCAGTGATGAATATCGAAGCATAAATGGTTTACCAACTATAATTTGGCAAAATATTGGGAAGCATGACAACACGATACAATACTCACATTCAGAAGTGAGTAGAAACAAACTCTCCTCAAGTAAATAACAGCAAGATCTCCAACCTAAAAATCAGAATAGGTCGTTTGTCAATACCACCCATAACGACCCATATGAGCGCCTCACGCCTACTGTTCACAGTTGGAAAAAGGCTGAAGTTTTGTTGAATTTAGGCTACGAAGCCACTTCTTCAGAAAAAGCTTCCTCGTAAGGCGTTATAAGAGCATCTGAAAAAGAAAATAAATGCACCTAAATGCCAGAAGTGAAGAAGTTATAATGGTGACGTGACCACCGGAAAAGACACAGTTACGAAAAAACATGAAACCTCAACCCCCGTCCCTCCCACCCCGACTGTGAATCCCACCATTTAAACTCTGCATCACTTTGACTTACCAGAGAAAATACTTAAAGGTTTAATGGCTATTAAATACAAATGTAACCGTCTGCGCTGTTGACTTTATTATTCAAAGCAGTTTGTCTTTTTGGGGGTGTTTGCATAATTTATTCTCCAGTTTTCTGTCTCTTCATTAGACCAAACTAATGAGCATGACGGGTTAAACGCACTTGCACATCGTAGCTTGAATATCTACATTCCAACAGAAAGCAGGAGGAGTTGTAGTTTTGAAGCATGATACAGTGTGTAGGGTTTATTATTTAACTTATTAGCATTGACCCAGCCGACACTTACTGCTCTCTGTGAACCCAGCATGGTTCCCTGATGTACTGACATCAGAACAGCGTTCATATTCAAATATTAGCTGCTAGCACTATTTCAAAGAGTAACTCCCGCTGTAGCTCCAGCCGTACTGATCTGAAAAGAGTCGCTGCTGCTGGAGGTTATCAGCGGGCCAGCTGACTACCTGCCTCTGAATGCATAAAGTAATCAACAAGGTAACATGATGAATGCACCCAAATGTAAAAAGTATTCTGCATTAAAACTACTATTCACTACCATTTAATCAAAAAGGGTTTTTGATTACACACAATACAGTAAATAGAACTCATTACTCCTCACATTATTCTGCACTCAACCGGCCTGTTTTTCATATTCATGTAGTGTACTCAAATACAGACAGCATAAACAACATAACACTCCCACAGAGTCATGGAGAAGCAGCTGCTCAGCTGTTGGAATCATACATTTATTTTTAAACTGGCTGTTCACTGACGACCAAACAAATGAGGGGTATTAACTTATCACAACAAAGCCTTTGAGTCGGTTGAGTCGTCATGATATTACTTTTTTTCAAGCACTTGTACATATGTTTTTTTAATGTACATTAATCTACAGTTTTGTCTCATTTATGTCCCAGCACATACATTTACATTTGCTTTGGGCTCGGTTTTGTTCAGTTAAAAACTGTGCTGGCAATAATTTGACTCCGTCTGACCTGACTTAATAAGCCAGGAAAATGAACCAGAGACTAATTAATCATGTCGTATTAGTGTCATTTGTTGATGTGGATTTAAACATTCAATCTAATCAGAGTCACGCTGCAACATTTAGCGGGGCACACTATCACTGCTGACAGTGTCAATATTGCTCCATGTGTCAAACTTCAACACCTAATTTAAATCAGATTTGCTTCATATATATGTGTAATTATGACACTATGGCAAGCTGCTAAATGTTAATGCCAGATTGAGCTGGAGGGGTCACTTCTATATAAACGATATGCATTTTCCCCCCATTTGTTCAGAATTCTCAAAGAAATGAAAAGAAACCCGGGGAAGCCTGAGGAACTGATAGAAATGAAGCCTCAGAGGGAAAAGGACGGAGTGATGATGGTTATTCATAACTGCCAGAATCTGAATAAGTACGTTTCCCTTTCCTTAGTGAAACCAATGGATGCAGCATCGCCTCTGTCCCTGTGTGGGAAACAGGACACATGTTATAAGTACACAGAGTTGCAGTTGAGAAACATGCAGACTGTGTAATTAATTAAATGTTATTTTCCATAGACCATTTAGTGTTGGCGTCAGCTCTGGTCACAGCTGTTGACAGTGTGATCTCAGTTCTCTGTCAGCTGGCTGGTTTTATTAACCCCACACTGGCCTCAACACAGTGGGAGTGAACGTGGGTAACGTCACTGCTAACAGTACAGGATCATTTCACAGCTCGTTGTCAAGAGATGAAAGATGAGGTTGCTATGTTGAAATGATATCAAATTGCAGTTATATTAGTTTTGTATACAAAGAATAACGATATGGTTGCGGAAAAATAGCCTCTTTTTTGAATACTGATTATCTAAAACATTTATGAGCTGAATGCAAGCGTAAAGAAAGGACTCTGAGGATGATTTTCAAGCATGAATTTGCAGCATTGCATTACATGGATGAAAAGTCTATATGTTATCTATGGAAATCATTACATAACAGACAGGAGTAAGGGCCCTGCACCGTTTGAATTATTTCCAAATTTTATTAAATCTTTTCCCAAAGTCATCAGAAAGAATATGTGATCATACAATTTCAACAGTCAAATAAGAAAATGTTAAAAAAAAATATAATAAATATCAATGAATTTAATGTAGCTCAACAGTTTCCTGACTCTTACGTTCTAGTGGCAGTTTGGATATTGCAAAAAAGTTCTGCAGTTGAAAACGCATCAGAGCTCAGATTTTTAGTGAAGCACTGCTTCTTGGATGCCTGCTGCAGCGTTTCTGTTGGAATCACAAACCTGGATTGCATTCCAGTTTTTTCTGTTCATTTGGCTTTGACACTGTAAAAAAAACAAACAAACATACTTTTTCCATCGATTCACAGTTTTGTTGATCAAATTCCATCTGTATTTTCTGCACCAGAAATCACAGGGCCCAGAGAAAGAGACAGCAGATGACACAAAGCACAAACGTCTTGTCCACGTCTCTGGAGCCACAAATGATGACGAAGATGTTAAATTACAAAGTACGCAGCGCTGTGCATTAAAAACACCTGCCTGTTCCTCAAACGACAGCAGATTGATCTTTGATGGCTTCTTTTTGCATTTCTTCCATTGTTCCTAAACTTTCCTTTCACAAGAGGAACATGAAAAGAGGTGGAGTACGGGTAGTGGTACGTGTAGCACATACTTGAGTACTGGCAGTGATGAGGACTGTAAACATTATGTTTTTTCATCTCCAGTCAGAGGACAAATTGGTTTTGGTCCTCAAAACTCGTCAAACTCTGTGCTGTCTGTCAGAGTGCTCAAGGGCTCTTTGTTGTAGTTTTTTTTAACCCATACAACTTTAAAGCTTTATAAGTTCAAAGAAGCAACCAAGAATTGAAGTGTACATACTATTTTTCAGCTTTCAGAATGCACTGTGCTTTAAAGCTCCGTGTCCAATCCTCCCTGAGGCCTGTCCTGTGACTCAGAGATGTGGGAAGCCAACCTACCCCGGAAACATTCTATATAAAAGATACAAGTTTCTGATAATGAAGTCAATGCCTGCTCTGTTTAAATGTGAGAGCTCTTATTGTCAAAGTTCTTGAGCTCATTATAAATTACGATCAAACTAAAAAAAAAAACCTCTGTGGGAAAGTATTTATGTTACACTTGCTCTGACTATCACAACACCCCAAAGTCTCGTAACACAGTCCTGACGACCGTACTTGGGTCTAAATATGCATCCCCTGATTGCTCATCATCCCCATGTTATGAATTCACAAGTCAGAGAAAATCATCTCATGATGACTATAAATGAGTAATAATAGATATTTAGAGGACGGAACACCCCTGTGGCAGCAGAATGGATTGAAATGTTGCTGCATTGAGCAATTCCCATCTCAGTGCTAACCCCTCAGTCCCATCGGGAACGCCACATTCTCCTCATCCCGTATACCTGCGTCAAAAACAATTCACTCACAACTGATCCAGACTAAATCTAATCATCACAAAATTCAGCTCATTTAAGCAACTATGTTTACTACATGCAAACCCCTGAACAGGCCCAGCAAAAGGGGACCTTCCCATATGTGCTTTACTCATATGAATTAATACCATTTTCGTCACATTTAACTTTTTTAAACAGTTATCAAACTGATCCTGGTATCATGTGGAATCAATTGGAACCAAGTGTGTTCGGCTTTCGTGCCATGAAGACGTCAACGCTGCAAAGTTGGGCTATTTTTTTGCCAAGCAATTTGGCGCGCCGATTTTCAAAGCAGTCATGTGATCTGATATATACAATGACAATAAGGGGGTTTCTCAACAGTTTAGAGAACAGAGGTGCTCGTCAGCAGATCGCTGAAAATAAAGAAATCTCTAAATCTACCAAATCACAGCTTGGATTCTTCTGTGTTGGTCCAAAGGTCTTGATGTATTGGTGTAATATTCCTGAGTTATCAACGCAATAAAATTGCTGTTAGAACTTATGGGACGTTGAGCATGAAAATGGACTTAGAAATAATAATATGAATGTTCTGAACCCGTATACAACTTAACAGGTTCAATTAATTCATTTATTGATGAATTAAGTCATTTTTATTTGACATTTCTGACCAGAACGACTTGACACACAGTGCTTAGCTGCATCCCAAATTAATCTTCAGATCCAGCTTTTGATGATGTAAACTACTTCTATGTGGCATTTATTATCATTTTCTGCTGTGATCTAAACCAAATCCAATCACTTTACTGAATTCAGCTACATGCAGGCCTGCCCACAGAAGTGATTGGGGCCCTGAAAAGGTCCTTTTTCTGCCCCCTTAGCCCCCTGACTGCATGTGTTGAGTAATAGCAGTAATATCAGCAATGCAGGCAATGCGGGCAATGCCAGCAATGCATGGATAGATATGTGCTGTTGACGTGTTACTGGTGCAGACGAAAGGGAAGTGATGCAGAGTGAACACATGGGCCAGCTTTTATAGCCTGGAAGGCCCAGGTAAGCTCGATCAGCTGACGTCTGCCAATAGCCTGCTGAGGTTGGCCGACACAGCCTCCAAGACAGTGGGAGGGGTGTTGCACATGTGAGTCAGACCTTTTGGAGCACATACTGCACCAAGCAAAGTCAAGGAGTAAAATAATGATACCAATGGTTATGCAACTGTAAACATAATGTTATAAAAACCTTCATAGCGGTGTGTGGTTTTACAGAGAGGTGCTTCTGTTTTTTAACCGACCTCTCTACAACAATTTTTTAACAAAAATGTAACATGATAACAATCAACATAAATCATTTGATGATGCATCTGTCCTTTTATAAACAGTCTTCTTCTGACAATGCAGTATTTCACTGCTTCCAAAGTGACTTTCTGTAAAAACATTTAGAAGGATTTTATATGTCTGCACAGTTTGTCAGCATCATATCTCTTTTCAATTTGTTTTTCACAGCGTCTCAGCTTTTATGGAATCGTGGTTGTGCATCATAAAACCTAAAAAACAAATAGTGACAGCAGTTACTTTCCCGCTGAGACCATAAGTATTGATCAGAGTGCCATTAGAGGGATGACTCAAAGTATCTTGGAGTTTGTTCTTTAGTCCGTACAAAGTTTTACAATCTCTCCAACCAAAACTCCGACATTATCTCCTGCAGGTCACAACCCACCACTCTGCTCCGACCTGACTGTCAGGATGCCATCTCTTTGAGCGTGTAAGAAATGTTGTTCTCGCTGCCAGCATGATGCGATAACTTAATCTCAGAAGTACTGTTTTGAAAGCTGAGCTAGTTGTTAGCCGCATATGTTTGTAATTAGAAAGTTGCTTTCTTTTGGGTCCCTAAATTATACAAATATTTGCTCTTAATTATATCTAATAGCACTAAGCTTATACTAATCGTGACGAGGACATGGCCAAACTGTTGGCTTACAGTGGTTTAATTTTGTTTTTTAATCGTCTATTCTAAGAGACAAATAAGACCACACAGAGTCAAACAGAGTCGTGTTGCTTAATGAGCTGGCAGTCAGTTGCAGCATCAACATCAAAAGGGAAGCAAAGACATGTCAGTGTATGCCATACAACGAGCTGAACTCTTATTTATTGCTAGATCATAATCTTCTTGTAGAAAACAGCCAAGAAACCAAAGATATTTACAATTCTGGACCAGATTCCACTTTCCATTTTGCACGTCATGATACTTTCACATCACAGTGTTTTTTGAGAGGCGGAGGCAGAATTTGGACCAAACTTGGCAGAAGAGAGACAACAAACTCCAGCACCCCGGTCCTCGAGAACAAGAGCTCTCACTTGGTGTTCAAAATGTTTTTGGCCTTTAAATCAGGTTCACGATATTGGAAACTCTTAACAGCTTTTTCACCTGTGCAACACAATCTGAGCCCTGCAGAGTGTCAGCACCTGCATGCAGAAACACAACACTCACATTGTTAGTGTCAAACACTGTCTTGCAGGTTTCTTCTGCCATGATTCAAAAACTTGACCCTACAGGCTGACAATGGAAGAAATCTCACCGCAACAGTGATTGTTTTATAATGTGAGAATGCAGAAACGAACAGTAGCGGCTGCATGCAGAAGTGCCAACTCAGTGATGGATCATAGCATCCAAATGTAGGTGGCAAAAATGTAAAAGCATAATTAGAGAAATGTATCATTCCAAGAACATTAAACTGAATATATTCTCATGAACAGTCTATAGGATTTGGGATAGGAACGTAAATGCATGCAATGTATGATATGCTACAAATTGTGACCATTTTGTTGAAACGTTGCAGCTTCAAACATGATAAATATGTTTTAAACACATTGTTAACTTCATAAGTTTGAAGGTATATATATGTTTAGAAATAGAAAAGAACAGGGCAAAGCTCAAAGTAACTTATCCATACATCACTGCTGGGCGTGGATATGTTGTTGATGTAGAACATGACATATATATTTGAAAATAAATATGATGATGATGTTTCAAATAACACTAGAACTCTGGCACACCATGTCCCACCCCCTGCCCCGACCAACCACCCTTCTTCTGCAATCTTTACACACATTTTGTTGGATAACAACAAATTTCAGTGCGTTACTTTTCTCATAGTAATGTCATTGACTGGGTTGATACAACAGCTTGACATTGTCTCTTAAAATAAATGAACCAGAAGTTGACATATATCCACACTCCTCACAGTTTGTTTCGTAAGTCTGCGGATGATGACCTTATGGGACGTTATAAAAGAATTTGTGTGCTTAGGTAACAAGGTAATGTGTGACTACCTGCCCACACTGAAGCTATAATGAAGGTTCGTTCATTATACACTCCTACACACTATGACATGACCTCCTCCATTCATGCCTCAGTACAAAGGTGAGAAGGAGGAGGCGGTTTTCTGAGTGTGTAGTTGTGTGCATGTGTGTGCTCATTAGTGAATGTGCTCATTAGTGAATGTACTCCTTAACCATGATCAATGATGTATCATTGACCATTTGTAATGCATTATTAGCATATTTCACAGTTCTGTATCAAGTTTACAATAATTTGTTCCTACAATAAAATACTCTTTTAAATACACAAATCAGCAGCAATATGAGGAAACGGGGATATTCCCATCATGGCATTCACATGATGTAACCACCACAGAGCAAGAACAAGCGCAACCAGTTGACAGTGTTTTGAGAAACATCACCTCACTAACTCAAAGCAACATGGGAGTTCTCCTTCATCTGCTCCATAAACTGCATTAATTGTCGATTCACCCCCCGCTGTCACAGCAAAACGCCTTCCCTCCCACACTCATGTGGGAACTGCTGCTTACAATAACACCTCCACACTGTCACACAGTGGGACTAACTGGGTTATATCACCTCGACGCATCAGTTAACGCAGAGTGGACACAGGCTTGTATTTATACACCTGCATCGAACATAAAGATCACACAGCAGCATACTCTTCATACAGTAAACTGGAAGTAGTGTGGTAACCACTTATTTTCATTGTCAATCAATCTTTTCAGTTTATAAAATGTCAGAAAATAGATAATAAAAATTGTATTATTACAGAAAATAGAGCCCAAGGTGATGTCTTCTTTTTAGCGCTGTAACTAAAAGTTGCTTTCATTGGCAGTGAATCTGACAATTATTTTCCCAATTAATGAATGAATATTTTTTCTATTAAATATCAGAAAATAGTGAAAAATACCAATCAGTTTCCCCAGAGCAAAAGATAAAGCCTTCAAAACGCCTCATTTTGTCCAATCAACAGTCTATGCTCACAACACAGTACATTCATAATTACATTTAAAAAAAAAAATAAATAAATAAACACAAGCAAAAAAATTGATTAATCAACTTCAGGTCAACAATCCAAAACCAATGTATTGCATTTCCAGTGACTGAAAACAGAGAAATGTAGCAAATGTTTGACATTTCCCACACATAAAACACATCATAATGGTTAGTGGTCCATTTTGTGGCCATCAATTTATTGATTTATTGACACTGATAGGGAACATTACCCCATTAAAATATGTTACTTGCACAAACTGCACCACACAACAAGGTTTGTCTGTGGTCCAAAACATCATGTGAATCAAGAATACATTTTGCAGAGAGCAGCTTGTATTACAAATATCCTGCAGCAATGCTTGCAGCGGCTCTTGACAAAGCTCGGTCTCTGAAGTTGGATATTGGATGTGGACTGCTTGGTTATTATTATTGCTTGCAGGGACAGTGTAGAATATCAGCTGCATAGGATGTTTAGATGTCTGGTTTTCCACTTAATAGGAGGACATATATCCTCTCTAAATAATCCCATGGCCTTATGTAATGAGGATGTGAGGCAACTCTGGTCCTGCCACTCATGCTCAGCTACTTAAAGTGCAGTCACACAAGTGGTTTGACTTTTTTTGGTTAAATATATAAAAACATGAACACTTAGTGCCTTGAATAAAGATTTATTTTTTAAAATAAAAATATCCTTGAATGAAATCACAAGGACAATTATTCTTTGTTACACAACTGTGTAGCATGAAAACTGAGCAGAATCAATTAGATTAAGCAAATCAACATCATATTAGTTCAGGCAGTATTTTAGCTAATCACTTAGAGTGTATTTACAAAATTTAATAATTCTCCTTAGAATTCTCAGAAAAGCTGCTAAACTGTGTTACTTATTAGCGTAATTAATTTATACAATTGTGAATGGCACATTAAAGCCCATTAAGTAGCTCTATGCTTCTGAAAAAAAGTGTCCGTGGTTACAAGCAGTGTAAGTTAATAGTAGTTCGTTTTAATGACACATTTAAACTGGGAAAGTGGAGGATGGCTGCTGAGAGACTTCTGATTATCACCATTTATCTTTATAGTCTCAATTTCAAGCACTTTTATGACAACTTCCCCTATCCTCCAAGTGAATGAGCGACAGTCAAGAGCAAGTCACATGTGGGACAAAGAACTTGGCTGATTGTTAATTAAAATCAGTTTATAAAGTTTGAAAACCACATCCTATGACGACTCTACCTAACATTTACATCCATCTGAAGTATAAAACATGCACCAGGGGTTCAGTGTATGCCAGTCAAATGAAGTTAGACTGATGTATATTTATGTGAGAGGACTGCTAAGTCATGGCTAACACAACCCACATGACAAATTCCAAGTTACTTTTACTCAATATACTGTACCGTACAACGTATTTGGTTAACCTCCAAGCACATGTGCTTAATAGAGGCTGAAGCTTAGAGACTAATAAAAACTCATCAGCACAATCTGCTTAAGCCACATGAAAACAATCGGCCAACTGCCTTTTAGCTGCAGCACTGTGAGGCAAAGATAGAGTAGTAATAATGTTATGTACAATAATCACATAGACGTAAGAGCCAGGAAGAGATAGCATTGGGGTCATCACTTCATATGGGCAAGTCCATTTGTACACACAAAGCAGGTCGGACCAGACACAATAAACAGTGAAACTGGAGCCGGGGACAATCACAACCTGATCTACTGGCTGTTCAGTTTCAGGTTTGTTTTTCTAGATTAACCGCATGCTTCTGAAATAAAACTCTCACTTGGGACAGAGTAAATTATCTTCTGAGCACAAAAGTCCCACTACAAAACAGCACAGAGTAAATAAAACACTATCTTCCTCTTACCTTAATGAGAGGGTATGCCAGAGATGGCTGCGGATCATGTGTGTTGAGTCAAGTCCAGAGCAAAGCTGGTCAAACCTTCACCCATGTGTGGCAACACCAGAACCAGAACGCAGGCTGTGCGTAGCCGCTGGGAAACTCTGGTGTGTGCTGCGCACTCAGGCACTCCCTCACACACACACACACAGCCCACTGGGCGAGAGGATCCACTCGCAGTCAGCAGCAGCCAGACAGCTGTGCTAAGGGAGATCCAAGAGGCGACAGATAGAGATAGACGTGCTGCTGCTTTGTGCTGCTGGTCTCTCCTTCTCTGTCTCTCTATCAGCCTGCAGCTCCCACTCTCTCTCTCTCCCGCTCTCTGTTGCTCTGCTCTCCCTCTCCACTTAAATCTCTTTCTTGTACACACATGCATTCTCCACACTGCACCCCCCCCAACCCCCACCCCTCTCACACACACACACCTCTGTCAGTCTTAGCCTTTTATGTTTCATTATTTTTTCATTGTGGATCCCTTCATGTAACACATTTCCATGGCTTTTAATACCTCTGCCATTTACTTTATAGCAATATTTTTAATTGCCTCAAATTGAGCCTTTTTAACATTTCTTTCCTCAACCCCTGGACATAAAGACATGCACTCTCTTGATAGCTCTCCTTCTGGACCCTTAATATCAATTTTGAACGTACAGTGTCACAGTAGAAAGATACAGTCCAGGCACTGAAGAGGGTAGGAACAAGACGGAAGATAACAGTGAAGAGGCAAAGGGGAAGTGACATGACACAAAATGGATATCTGGATGTGGAGAGTTCTGCAGGGTGGGGTTTGGACTGGGGCACGGGTTTAGCTTTGAAGTGCAAATGAAAGCAAAATGTCATGGTTCATCTTTGCAAGCGAGCAGTTGTTTATTTTTTGCCACCAGCAAAGGCACACTGTTGTGTGTACACCCTTGCTCCCTAGTCCGTTCAAATGCAATTTCACAACACACTGGAGGATCTACTGGAAGCATCATTCATAAAGAAATCTGAAAGAACAGACATCAGTCTTCAGCCCTTGGTTGCACACAAAGGAAATGGATGAATGTGTCCTTACACAAAACAATGCATATGTGCTGTATAATGTAAACCAGTTTAACTATTTAATCCATTCATGTATATATTTGAATGTAGAAGTATGCATTCATTCAGTGCAGAGCTGTGCAAGTGGAATAAATAAGAGGAAGATAGAAAAAAATGGAGGTGGGGCAAAGCAGCAGCCAATCAGCATTCAAATAATTCTGCTTCATCTTGATCACACTTTGAAAGCTTTAATATAAATATTATGAAAATCTAAGTAATCATTTTGTATTCTCGCCAATTTTAGCAACATGAATTACCAGTAAAATTTAGATTATCATCATATTTTTAAAGGTTAAAACGGATAACAAATCCACATTTTAGAGCATTTAAACATACAAATGGAGATTTGTGAAGGATTTTTGTGATACGACGATTCATTTGATGAATTCTTTGTCTTTCTGCACATTCTTTTGGTTCCACAGCACCATATGCTCAGTCTGGGGCAGGATACTTTGATACCTTGTCTATCTGAATCAGCAGTTAACACAGTAACAGAAGAAACAGGCAGCCTACAGACACCTGGCTCCAGCATCTCATAGAAAAGTTTACATAAAACAACTCAAGGACACAAAAACGTGATCAAAGCATTATTGCGTGTTCTTAATCCTCTCCTAAACTGACTCAAAGACAAATGACATGACATCTTTGCAATATATAATAATGAATTAAGCGACCAGGGACAATTCGCATATGGCTGCCAATGCACAAAGTACAAAGTTGGATTTTGGCCAATTGATGTCAATCGAACCTTTTTGGCCCCAGTTCCAGTCCCAGTCCTTCAGAGCATCTGCTGATTCTGAGACCGATCCCATAATTGTATTCACTCGAGTGTTGATTGAATATCTGACATTGAAATAACAGCCCACTAAATTTGGCAGACCTTATTTTCCATGATCTAATCGCTGGGGGTCTTGGTTCAAAACTATAAAGTTGATAAGCTTAAATAACTGATATGAGTGAAAGTTTAACTACAGAAACAACAGTGACACAAAAGGTCTTTGGCAGAATAAAGACAGCGGCTTTAACAGAGCACATATTTAAAGGAATACTTCATTCGTAAAATGGTCATTTGTATATTTGATTACTAGTTTTCGGTTATGAGGGGATCAGATTCACATCTGCTTTATATCAGCTGACATTGTTGAAACCTGCCTGGGTCAGCCCCAATACGTCTTGAGACATCTCCATTGTTTGAAGCATTGATTTAGGTTATGTTTTATTCCCAGAGTGCATGCTCAGTGACAGCCAGAGAGAGCAGAAGCAATCCATCTAAATAAACTGAAGAAGAAGAAGAAAAGACACTTCTCTCGAACAAATTTCTTCCCACCAAACTCCCTAACAAATAATGACAATTTAGCTGAAAATATCTGCTCGGATTAAAGAGTAGTCATGCAATGTATTCCTCAATTTATTATAAATTTTTGCTTTGGATTTTCACTGATAATGATGGAAGAGAAGAGTTATTTTTGTGACTTAGCAAGAGTCCTAACGTTGTTGTGTGCCTTTTAGCCCAGTTTAGACAGACTACTCTCCTCTCATCCCGTTTAAGCCATCTTCACTGTGTCCTGTGGCCCAGTGTGACCACTTTTCTTAGAAAATGTTTACATGTCATGTTTACAGGGGTCTGTTTGAAATGACCATTTTGCACTCAGCATGTGAGCAGACAGGTCAAACTTAGGGGCAGGGCATCTGATCAGAGCAACTTGCTCCGAGCAAAAGTATAAATCATGAGTTGACCGCAGCACAGCCAGCTGGTCATGTTTTTGACTGTGACATCATAGTGGAAAACCCTTACTGTTATATTTTCCCTTTCCTACAGAA
Source organism: Serranus cabrilla (assembly GCA_903364295.1). Classification (NCBI taxonomy): domain Eukaryota; kingdom Metazoa; phylum Chordata; class Actinopteri; order Perciformes; family Serranidae; genus Serranus; species Serranus cabrilla. The sequence continues at coordinate 796,036 of CAFUXE010000363.1, read as the reverse complement.
CAGGTCTATACCTTCACTGTTTATTTAACAAACTAAACAGCCTTAAGTTATTTATGTTATTAACACGACAGCATGTGCTGTTTGTTCCTAAATGGTCATGCGTCTACAATTCTCCTCTGCTCTCTGTAACACGCAAAGCTTGGATGCACACACACACACACAGACCGGTGTAATGTTGCATTTTACTGTTGTAGATGTAGTCAAGGTTGCAATACTTTTAACTGCTCTATATACTGCTGGGTAGTTTCATCTACAGCAGTACATCTTCATTCATTTCATCACGTTATTTCAGATCATCACGTTTGTAGCATTGTTACAGCTGCTGTGAGAACCAGATGTCAGTAAAACATAATGAGCTCAGAAAGACAGCCCCTTTTTTTTTTTTTTAGCTTTGTGATAATGTCTTTTCAAGCTGACCCAAGAGAGTTTTGCAAACTGAGTCTCACGTGATAAACTGCACATCCATGCTAGTGTATGTTTTGATAAACAAAACACACAGCCCTGTGTGCATAGTGCATCTAAAGAGGCACAAAAAGTTTGGGAAAAATACTTGTGCATTCAAATTATATCTCAAAAGTACAACAGCATTAACACTGAAATATTTTTAGTACATAGCGAGGGTAAAAGTACTCATTCTGCCGAATGGCCATTTTTTCAGAACAATATATAATAAATGTTTTGGATTATAATTATTGATGTAGTCATGTGTACATCACTTTAATATTGCTGAGGTAACGGTGGGGCTCATTTTAACTACATAAACCTGTAACTAAAGCTGTCAAATAAATGTAGCATAAAAAGTACAATATTACAGAACAATCGCCCGGGCACTCAGAGTGGCTATGGTTATAATTATGCATAACATTATACCATATTATAAACTAGAAAAGCACTCGGAGAGTGCAGACCTTCGCCAAGGCAATAGGATCAGTTACGCAATACCAAATTGCATACTGGAAGGATTATATTGAAAGAAGGTATTTTGGGAGCACACTGGCATTGAAACATCTCATCCACTAGATGGCGGCAGTTAGTGAAGGCAATATGGTCACTGACGCAATAATATACATATGCAATATAAAGTCCAGATGGTGTTCTGGATCACCGACAGCCACCAAAATCTAATCACATGTTCTTTGTCCCAAGACACACGTTGTCTGAAAATGTAATCCATGTGTTAACCACAACCTTTTTCTTTTTAAAAGAAATGCTGTTGTGCAATCAACCACCACATCTTTGCATCTCTGATTTTAGCTCCACGGAGGCCTGTTTACTGCACAATGGGCGTATCAGTTTCTGTAAATAACATTATGACAGCTGAGTGGCCTCACATTGCAAGGTTTTGAATGACATTGTAAACTATTTCAGTCCCTATGAAGTCATGAGCTATTAAGGTCAATAATGTATACAACACTTAAGTCTCCAACTGTTGGTTGTCTGAGCGGGGGTGCATTCAAACCAAAGCCTACAGGGCACCATACAAGTCTGCATTCATAGATTCATAGTCCAACACAACCACAACCAACACCATCAATATGTCATTCTTTGATGTATCACATTTCCTGCGCTCTGTTTCTCTCTTTGTCTCTCTTTCTTCCCCCTCACTTTCTTTCTGCCATTGTTTTATTCTTGAGTTAGACAAAGCAATCCTTTTGACAAATGGGTCAGGACTCGCAAAATAAAACAGAGAAAAGACTCACAGGAATAAAAGGGGGGAGAATTGTTTTGTTGGGAATAAACAGAGGAGGAGCGTCACATGTTGGTACACGTTTGACTGCAACTAATCGATCATCCTCTTTACTCCAGCAGGTATGCAGTGGGAGGCAATCAGGTGCACTTTCTATGATGATGTCTTGAGGTTATTGAATAAGCCACGTGAATTGGTTGTCACACTAATATAAGTGGGAACATGAGGAACAAATGCTTATCTGCGCATACTAATCTAGATACTAGATCAAAGCTTCATTACATTATCAAACATGGCCATTTTATGAAACTTTCATGTCTGACAATAATTTGAAGCTTTGATCTATCAGGATGCTTGGATATGCATTCTTCATGCTCTCCTCATGTTCTCACATATATTAGTGTGACAGCCACTTGAAGTCACATGGCGTATTCAATAACCTCCTCATGACAATGATGTGCCACTATGACATGCTTTGGCTGTTATTATACACACTTCCACTTTGTCCAACAACCCTGACCCATGACATTTTGCTCAACCTCAAGTGAACCACCTGTAATTAACTGTAGTCAAGCTGTATTTTTTTTAAAGGTTCATTGTGTCGACATTAAGCAGTGCGTCATACCTTGAGATGGAAGCTAGAGTAGTTCTGAATGAATGTACAGAAGGCCTTCTTCCATCAATGGCCGGGGAATAAAGTCTGTGCTGCTATCATTCATTTATCTGCCATTCTAAAATGCTGACATTGAGAAGAAAGCGTGTGAGTTGGTTCACTTTGTTCAGTAGATTTGTAGCACCTGCTCACAGTAGGAGTCACTGTAGTATAGTAGTTTTAATTCACTCTCAGGTTCTGTACTTTCATCTAAAGGAAAACTGAATGAAGGCTTAGGATCAGACAGAGCGTGTTCAAGAAGCCTGAAGCGGCTTTTTGTAATCGTTTTCAATGAGAGTGAAGAATTTTGCTTGCAGCTTATGTTGCAGAGTTCCTCACAGTTTTCTGCTCCATGAGCCTTTTAGAGGAGCGCCCTGAACACCGAGTTGAAAGACTTTGACCCAGAGCGGGTGAAACTGTCCGCCACTCATCAAAAAGTAAGCCTTTAATCGACCGTGATCCAGGTGAAGCCCCTGGATCCGTTGGTCAGGATTTCTCCTCCTTGTGAGGGTCTCATTTACTCGTACAGATCTGTGTTTCCATGTGCCCAATGTAAGAATGGCTTCTCTTTTCTGATCCTGAGCAACTGCTCTCCCTCTGTCCATCAGCTCAAAACTCAAAAGAGGTACAGGTCTTTGAGTTTACGTCACAGCAAAACAATGTTGATGTGAATATTTCTGATATCAGTAGTTAATAGCTGTCATTCAGCCTGGTGAAGGCAGGTTAGCCAGCCGCTGTCAGCTCCAAACTGCTGCTGACAGACAGAGTCTGTGTGGATTGTAAGTGCTGCTGTCATCTCACTCACATCTTACTCCCAATGGAACAATAGCACTTTTGCACCACTTGTCGCTTGGGCCATAATAATTACCTTTGAAATGACATGAGGGAAGTAAAAGCACCACCTGAGAATGTAGAGAAGGAAAGCAGACAAGCAGCCCCAAGACAAGCCCCCTGAACAACGTGTGATCGGTCGGTCAGCTGGTCAGTGAAATGCTCACTCACTCACTCACAGCAGCCTGATCTCACATAATTACATATTATGTGCTGGTAGCACGTATTGTGTGTAAAATACGTGCCGGCAGCAAGGAAACAATGCCATTTCCATGCGTTCCATGCTGGGTGCAGGTATTCCCTGGTTAAACGACATCACCCTGTGATGTGTCAGTAATGATTGACAGTGATGCAGAGTAAAAATGGCGGCTACAGCACTCAGGAGGGAGGGGTCGTTTCCCATGTGAAAATGAGAGTAAACGACTTTTAACGTAACTTACGTTTTTTACGTGGCTTTCATGGTTTGTGAATTTGGTTTTGCCTAACCTACACCGTTCACCTAACTTACGTCACTTCCAGCGTTTTTGGTCATTGCCCTTCTGGCATTTCGGGTATTTTTATTGACTTTTATTGCCTGTTATAACGCTTTACCAGGCCGTTTTTTTGCCCTAAACCTAGGTCATTGGTTTTGTAGCATAAATTCACTGAAACTGACTTTTAACAACCGTACATGTATGTATACTGACATGTGTCTTATTTTTAGAACGCTCCGCTGATTCACCAATTTGTTTCCATTCTGCCGGCACGTATTTTACACACATTACGTGCCGCAAGCACATACTTCGGTGTTAAAACAAACATGGGCATGGGCAATTTTGTCAGATCAGATTGCTCAGAGAGATACACACCTGTGTGAGGCTGAAAAAGAAGCCACATACTAATACGCTGTGTTTGAATGGGGTAGAACAGGAACAGTTGGCAACAGGCACCCAGACCAATGCAATGCCCTGAGGCAGGAAATAAAGTAGTCACAGCAGGTTATACGCAGGTTGAGCATGAACGTCATGTACAAAATGTCATGGCAATAAAGTGAAGAGTGGTAAAAAATATTTCAGCCAGAGCTTTTACAGCAACTAGAAATCCAGACTTGATCTCTTTCGCGTACAAAACATTCTAGTCACGGCGGTGATGAGTTTGAGTGTCAGTCAAATCCCACAGAAGCAGTTTATCTGCTCAGCCGACTGTGACGAAGTGATTAATGACTAATTGAGTTTTACAACATAACAAAGCAAGATTACAGTGACCTTGGGCTGTGGTAAACAAGCAGTACAGTAAAGGAGCAAGCCTTTGGTGTGAACAAACAAAACACATACAAGTAATTCATGCAGTGCATACATGAGCCTGCACCACAAATATTACAAACAAACAGGGTCATCACTCTTTGTATAGCTCCCTATGTGTTTTATCATCTTCCTGCTATTGTCCTCCACACACATATATACATACATGTATACATATATCATATATGCATATACATATCGACCAAATGCACACACGCATGCAGTACGTCTTGCTCTGATAGACAATCCCATATAGTCCGTGCTGTCTCTTGACACATAAATTCCATCATGCATGCAAGCCCCAGGGCCATATTGAATTTGTACACATCTCTGTATCGTTGAACAGCTTCAAACGCTGAAACGTGATTTGGTTGCGCTAGAAGCTTTTGATCCATTAACATTACATTTACAAAATACTGTCAGCTAAAGTTAAGATCATGTAAATCCCCTTCTGGATGCCTCACACAGTGACTGAAGAGTGGGGATGTTTGAGTATTACTTTTAATATTAGCCTGTGCAAGATGATACAAGAGAACACAAATAACAAAACAGAGTAAGGTTAGGCTACAGAGAAACAAAGGGATTCACATTGTTTTCTATTTTATTGGCGAATAACGTCTTCAGCTGTATGTGTGCATGTGCTTTCAGTGCCTATGTGTCAGGCTGTGTGTCAGGAGGCCTGGTAGGTGATAAATCACAGTTTGCAGCTGGATGCCTTTAATCTTCTCTCAGTGTCTTTATTTCTTTTCATTTGACCCTTTCCGCCCCTTGAAATTTTTTCATTTTTTGCCATCATTTATCACTGATGGTGAACCTGCACTGCTGCAGAATCGTGCTGCTGAGTAACATGGAGTGGACTGTGGCTGTGTTGTGGTGCTGTGGTTGACGTCTCACCTGACTGAAGTTCGTCTTGTTGACTCTCAATCTAACAAGTTTAAACTTTCAGCTCAAAACAAACTTGTGAGCAGAAAACTGCCTTCAGGCCAACAGTTACTTTCCCAAACATTGATTAATGTGACTGCGACTACAGTTGAATGGGTTTTCCCAGCACGCAACACTGAAAAATAAATAAGTGGGGTGAGAGAGGAGTACAAGAACAAGTGAGACTCTTGTATTCATCTGCCCTTTAATATCTTGGCTAATGTCTGGTCTCTCTGTAGCTCTGGGGCTGCACATAAAAAAAAGTTTGGTACATTTTTAAGCAAGGGCCACAATGCAGAATCAGTTTTAAGTCATGCAGAGAAAGTGTATGCCTTTAAATGAATGCTCATGCAGTAACGCCCTAGTAGGAGAGAGACTACGCACCAATGATATTGAACTACTTTCTGCTTCCATGCTCTCATTCTACCTGCCTCAGGAATATCACACACAATATCTACATTCACCTGAAGGCAAGTAAACATCACCTCAAAACTGGTCATACAAGCTGTGCAAAAAGAACACTGGGTCTCTCGATGTTCCTAAACTAATTCTTGGCAACTTCGATGAAGTTGGACTAAACTTCCAGGATCTTTAAAAAATGCATGTCTTGCAAAACCAGAAACTGCAAGATACTGAACCATTTTTATGGCTCAATTAAAGGAGCTTACATCCCGCTCCTGTGGGACAGAGCTCATCACAAGTGTCTGCAACTGATTCCAGCATATTGAACACAGCTACAGAGAAAACACCTGAAAAGTCCATCAGAGGAGGGAGCGCTGACTCTGCAAGGCTGTCTGAACTGCAGAGCATGGTCACAGAAGTGATCAGCTTATGGGAATCATATTGCATGGACATTGTTATCACTAAAAAGGTAGTTGAGGTGTACCTTTAAACAAGAAAAAAGTGCAATATAGCGATTTCTTACAGTGTCATTGGGCAACAAACAAAAGGCTGAAAGTAAACTGAACAATAAGAGTTTAGGCTCAGCGTGGGACCATGCCATGGTTGGGTTGAATGGCAAAGTTTAGAAAAAGATGGCTGTTGTTTGATATGTTTTATTCATCATTTGATGTGCATGACTTTAAAATAGTAGCAGCTTGGAAGAATGCTTATGGTTATTAACTTGTTGCAAAACAAACTTTAGACCCACAAGTCTTAGTCCAGATGAACTGCATGATGCTGGAGGATGCAGCGGAACTTTTCCTCCCTCATTTTAAACTAATCTTGTACTCCATCACCTGCAATTCTTCCCCACACCATGGCACTACCACCTCCATGCTCCACTGCTGGTGTTACACATGGTGCTTTAAGACAATCACCAGTTTGTCTGCAGACAGACTTTTGTGTGCTTTTACCCACTAGTGTCTCTTTTTCTTGTTCTTTGGATGAAGTAGTGTTTTTGCAGATACACAGCCCGTCAGACCAGCCTTTCTCAAATGTCTTTTCAGTTGTCAGAGATATTGGTTTTGACCTTGTCAGGGTGATTTCCTCCCTTATTTGTGGTGCTGTTTTCTCCGATCTGTCTCACTGGTGACAATGATATGTTTATCCGCTTTCTTCCAGACCTTTTTCTATCATCCTAACTTCCAGTTTTTTGTTGTCTCTCCCTTTGTTGGAGACTATTGGGCATCTGCAATTTCTCTTTCAGTGTTTCCCTCTTTCTTCAATGTATAAATCTGTACTTTTGCTTCTTTACTCAGCTTTTCAATCTAGCCATTTCTGTGGCAGTTTGTCAGAGATATGAACACAGTTAAGATTTATTGGGCTTTTTGTATGCAGACTCCCAAAAGCCCTAGAGCTAAAGTGAATAATGTAAACTATGATTTGTATTTTCCTTTTGCACTGAAGAAGTGACTCTCAAATCTCAACCCTAAAACTAAGCACTTCTTGTCTTTTGTTAACATTTATTTTGCAGTGGTCTGGTAAAACAAAGCCTATGCAGTAAATACATACCAAGGAATGCTGGTTTTCAAGAAAGGCGTTGTGAACAGAAATTTGAAGTTGCTTCCAAACTTTTGGCCTGTAGCATAGATCTCTTCCATTTCTATCGAAACACTTAAAACTAATGAACTAGCAATATTTTTAGTCTCTATCTTAAAGTAATCATGTGAGCAAAAGGGTCCCAAAACTATGGAAACAATGTTCACCCCAAAACCTGACCACCCAAACACACTTTGTAAGATTTATTTTTTATTTGTGAACTAATCTTTTTACTTTGATTATTATACAATCTTGTTTATAACTGCTTTCACAACAAACTGCCCCTCTGGGAACAACTAAAAGTTGTACTTGTCTTGACAACTTATGTCCTCCCTGCTTGCTTCCTCTCCCCCGTGGCACCAGCTAATGTCATGTCACTCCTTCATAAAGCCTGGTCTTCCTTTGGATTGCACTCATGTTTAGTTTGGCATTCAATGCTTACTCATTAAAACTTACTGTCACCTTCCCGCCTTTGCCTTAAAAAAAAACCTACATATACAGAAGAGGAAAATTCAAAGATGATTAGTTTTAGACTAGTTTTGTTTTTCACAGCCTGCAGCACAGTTTGACATATTCAAGTAATAATTTTTTCCAATTTAGCAGCTTAAAAACTTTGTCAGTACTGCAGGTTATTAAGTTCCGGATGAAGCAAAACTTTAGCAGCAAATACAGCTGCAGGTGCATGAAAAAGAACAACACTCACAGTGAGGTTTTTAGAGAGTGATACTGCTGGCAAGTCAAATGTTCCGGGCTACCGAGCAGCATGTTGTAATGAGGTCGATATGTTTACTCATCAATGTATAGATTTAGCTGTAAATGACAAAATAATGGAGTGTTACCATGAATGAAATTAAACAGTGCTTGCTGTTTTTTATTGTAATCTGCTTGCTTGTGTGACCTTGAGATGTCGGGAACAAAATGATAAAAAATGATCCACACTGTGCTGCTCTGTCACACAAGGATAAAGGTACGGGTTTCTATTTTACTGTCCCAAACCAACCAAACATGCACTTATAAAAAGAAAGAGAAGTAGGAGCTAAATGTAAAAAATGATTCATGGAAAAACAGTGCAGAGGAGTGTGTGGTTGGTTATGGGTGACAAAAGCACAAAGTGGCACCATACAGATGTCAAGATTGCATCCAAATAAAGTAGCACAAACTGATTGAAAGAGACTAGGAGAATAGAAATTCTGAATATTATCAATATTCTAGCTCTGCCATAGACGTCGTCCTGTCCAGGGTGTACCCCGCCTCTCGCCCAATGTCAGCTGGGATGGGCTGGAAGCAGTTACAGAAAATGAATGATTAAAGGATTGAATAAAAGCGCATAGGTGAATACAATCCGTGTGTGATACAACAACCTGCATATGAATTACTGCAACTATCTTCTTCTTGTCGGAGCTTAACAAGACTTCCACTCCGCCACACGTTCAATCATCCAGCCTGCAGCTTCTGCAGTCAACAAGCCAGTCAACTCTTGTTTTCCAGTTGGTTTGTTATCCTGTTTTCTCATTAAGTCGCCTTTCTGCCCCCTCAGTCACTCTCTCTTTCTCTGCCTCACACCCCGTCAGTCTCCTAAGAAGCTAGATCCTTTGTTTCTAAGGTCTCATGCTGCAACTTCTCAATCACCCAGCTCTTCCAAAGCTCCTCCGTCTTCTTTAATGATTCACTCGCCTCATCACTCGTCTCATCTGGAGTCTCAGTCCACTCTGTAAATCAGCTGCAGTAGCTTTGTTCCTCTCCTTTTAATTAAGGATTTCTTTCCGTCTCAATAAATTAGCTCTTTTCTGGACTCGCAATTTGTTAGCTTCCCCACGGTTTTTTAAGGAGCTTTCCAAGGAAGTGGTTAGGTTTCCAAACCACCTTGCCAATCGTGATTCAGAATTTGTCTGTGTCTTTGTCTGTGGCCAAATAAGGCAATTATGTCCTGGATTAGACTTTTCTCAGCTTCCTGCCTCCACCTCCAACCACAAACTTCATTCTCTGTTCGTCAACTTGCCTTTACAGAAACTATGCTGCGGGGAACTTGATCCCTGGCATTCAAAGAGGAAGAAAATGAATGAATTTATCCTCTATATACATACATAACGGCTAAACATGAGAGTCAATTTGAGAGATTTAGTCATCTCCAATAACTTCAAAATGATCAGTAACAGATTCCTGTTTTATTACTTTCCATACTTTTAAAGTTCATGTAGGCTCAGACGCTCAGAATCTCTTTCCGCTTTATCTTTTCCATTACTTCCTTGTCTGTGGTCTCTGTGATATGGATTACCCCCATGTACCAGGGTCCAATTCATCATTTCCAAACACTGGTGCTCCTTTTTCACCACAACTTTGCCGTTTCCCTGCTGTCACTGCTCCTCTGTCAACCCAATGTTCTCCATTTCACTCTCTAAACCTTCAACATGTCATCATTCTCCCTGCTCTTTCATATCATGTACTTACTTTCCATACATTACATGCATCCATACATTTATGTCTTCTCCACATCTGTCTGAAACATTTAAACTGTGTCAGACGATAAACACAACCCATTAAATACAGACATGGCTACACACACTGACATAATAGGCTCTGCTCCAGTTTGTGCTCTCAAATGAATCCAAGTAGCAGCACAGAATTATGATACACAGTCACTGTGAAATGGGAAACATAAAATGCACAAGGCAGGAGACGCCATCATCAAGTATGACAGTGTACAACTAGAACAAGAGATGGAAGGGGTGGTGAACTTAAAACGGTGGCATATAGTGCATTGAACTTTTTAAACTGCATTCATTGATTTGTATTTGTCCTTCTTTCTCAGCACTTCTGCCATAGACAAGGCCAAGGCCAGATCTGACCAAAGGAAATCCAACATCAACCACTGCAACATTTTCTCTCTCAAATGTGAGGAAATCCTAAAGGTGTTTAAATGTAATTTGAGCTAACCTTACCGTTAATTTGCATGGTCATATTTGGGGACATCCTGAACAGGATAAGAAAGAACATTTAACCCTCTGAGGGCAAACACTTATTAATTGAATTTATGAGAACATTTTCAAAGTGTTGCAATGTAACCTGAGGTGACTTTTCTTGTACAGCAATGGGAAATTCTGAGTAGGAATCGATTTTTCTTCTTGGCTAACTTATTAAAAGAAGTCGTTTTATTGGGAGTCTTTGGTCAGATTTTCAACCACACTTCTTCTTTAATATTTAATGTGTAATACGTTATTGCTGCAAAGCAGCCTTTCATCATTCCATAAGGTCACTCCAGGCACCAGTACATTACAAACCGAACACTGTTTCACTTCACCGCAGCATTTTACAGTGTTTTGCTGCGATGTCTTGTCGGTCTCGGTGCTCCAAGTGTCCCTCTTTTTGCACTGTGAGGTTACCAGCTGTACATTTGTGGTTCTTTGCATGACAAAATGGAAAAAAATGTGTGACTCTTACAGAATGCATGAGAGTTACCCTGCATGTTTTCTGCCATGCATATGCAGGTGGTATTTAGAGCCTTTGTAAAACCTGCCTCGTATTCTTAATATTATAATTACTGACATGTTTGAATGGGATTTATGATTCTAACAGTCAGCCCAGACTTTGGGAAAGCCTTCAGCCCAAATCCTGCTTCTGTTATTGGATAAGATATCATTAAAATCATTCCTACTAACAGCTCTCCATCTCTTTCGGGGTGCTGAGCTAACATTGACAAACTTATCTCTAACCACTGTTGTGTCTGAATCCAGCAAATCTTGAGCCAAGGTTTATTGTTGGGAAAGAGGCTGTAAGCACAACATTTTGCAAGCTGCCAAGTTTTTATGAATGCACCACTTTTACCTGCAACATCACTGTCAGGTGTAAAGAAGAAAAAGTGTTAGCTACTCTTCTCATCTCTCTAATCTCTTTGGCTGTGCAATGTGACCTTCTCCCCTACCTCCAATCCCAGTTAAAGTTCTTTTTGTGCAGCTCCATCTTTCTCACTCTAAACTTAAATATTAAGGGTAAATGAACAAGGACAGAGACAAATATTGTTTTGCCCTGCAGTAAATGAGGGATAAATAACACTGGGAAAGTTCAAAACAGAGTTGGTGAAGCAGAGAAAGAAGCAGAAAGAAATAGAAGCAGTAATAATCGGTTGCTGAGCTGGCATCATACCTCATTTTTATCATTCCTTACATTCTAGCTGAAAAGATTTATTTACATACCCAGTCTCAGCTATTTCTACACAAGCACACAATATCACATTTGTTCAATGTTGTCTCTCGTGTTTATGAGAAAAAGAAAAATGTTTTCGTTGAGGGAATGCAGTAAAAAAAAAAAATCAGAAGCAGAAATTATTGTGGTTATGGAACCATAAACAGGACTACCCTTCGGTTATATCTAATGCACTATAGTGAACCTCTGTGATGCAGAAAGTTTGTTTGCAGGTCAAAACTGGGTAGCAAGTTTCAACTACTCATTCTCCCTTCAACGTACACACGGCTGGTTATACGTGATACGGTTTTTAAGTCTTCCCTATTATACTTCTGCTCTACTAAATACCAGAAGTAAAAATTTTACTTTTTACCACATTTAACTGGAAGCTGTATTAGGATTTACTTGACAAAATAACAAGTATTTTTTTTACATTTAAAAACATATGATAAACTTCTGAAATACAAATCATTCTTAACCACTAACCATTTGGACTTGTGACCACGTATAAAAAGCTGGTTGGGGCCTCTTGCATGCAGACGTCTTTGAGTCGTTAACCTTTCCCTTCTATACGTCTCATATTGTTGCATTCAAATTACTGTCTAAAGCTCACTAAGATATAATTAACCAAACAGATTAATAGGTCTGTCATAGTAATTGTAAGCCAGAACTAACAGCCTGGTTTTCCTAACCATTACAAGACCTGAGAGCAGCACCTAAGAGTTATTATACCTACGCCGAATGACTGCTGCTGTCAAAACAATGACTACAATGTGAAATATTATTGTCTATTTCCACTTCCAGACAGCAGTCTCAGACTCTATACCACCAACACTAGTTCCCTTATTCTCTCTTCTCTTAGACAGATTTAATGCTAATGAAAAAAATGTATGTGATTGGCTGCAATCCGCAAGTCCTCCCTGAGGAAGTCAGGAAAGATTCTGGCCGACACTTTCTACTCCAGAGGCAATCTGTTTCGTCACACCTCTCAAAAAGACCCAACACATTTCTTTTAGACTATGTACATTGCAAATATTTTTACTAGACTTTTGCACATGCTCAAAAGTCCCACTGTCATGACCCTTACTTATCAGTTCTCTCATTGGAGAAGCGAGAACCATCAAATGTTTGGCATCTTTGCTTGAAAAATGACATTCAAATTAGTCGCTGACTAGTTTTTCTATCGATTGACTTACTGTTTTTTTGGCTAATTATTGCAGCCCTTATGATTAGAAAACTGCAGAGAATATCTTAAAAAAATATTTGTAATGTTGTGTGGAATATCATTACATCGGAATAAATCCTTCAGCCATAATGACACTTAATGTTCCAAACCACTACGTCAGCTTTGTCTTGTTTCCTGGGACAAGCTGAGTGAAACACCACTGTTGTAGCTGCAGAGCCAAATCTAGTATAAGGCTGGTGTCTGTCAGTGTGCTTAACTGTGGCAACACTGCTATAGGGTTGGCATGGTTACGCCAGTACAGTGGCACTGCAAAACACATGCTACTACAGAATAAAAAGGGGCAAAAAATGACTTAAAAATAAAAAAAAGTTTAGGGAGTGCAACTTCCACTTTCACGCTGATCAGGATGCGGACTTAAAAAGGAATTTATTATGACATACAGAGGAGAAAAAAACATTTACTGTATAGGGAAATTAAATTAACTCTAACTTGTCTGTCTTACTGCATAAAGTAAAACCCTACGTGCTTGCTAAATATTCTTTGAATGCATTAGTGGCTTGTTGAGCATTTTGTATGTTTTTTTTCTCTTTGTCACAGTCTTCATCTACTCACCATGTGAAGTTTTAGTTTCTCTGTATATACAATATGTTCACTGAAAATCTGCATAGAGAAAATGTATCTATAAAAGATCAGTGATGATATAGTGCATCTAATCCACTTTTCTTCAGTGACTTCACATGACAGCATATCTAAACATCAGCTGATATGATGACTGGCCTTGTTTGCCCTGCTTCAGTTACTTTGGTCAAACATCCCAATGACCTTTACAACAAGTGATTTATTCTCACTGAACTCATCAAAGAAAGCTTTTCTCTCATGAGGAAGCGACTCTTCTGCTCCCTATGTCATGTGTTAGTCCTACTTGACCCTGAGAAGGATAATAAGTCCACACTTTAATATCCTTCCACACCGTGGCGGCGTCCTGTCTATGACCACTGGCAGCAACAACAACGCGCCCTGAAGCTCTATCACCTCTTTCCTGTTGCTGCTGCTGTATAGTTGACATGTTTTGGGATAAGCTGCTAAATCTCCACACAGGGGCACAGCTGTCTCCCATTGCTGTCACATCCACTTTTAGAACTGATGATATGTCTCGTAACAGTTCAACTTTAGCAAAGAAAGGGTCTCCGCTTCCCAACAGATTTTATATACGAATGAGGCAGGCTCTTTTTTTTATTTTTCTTATTTCAGCTCCCCTTAGATATTGTTCTTGCCCGACAGGTTGATGTTTAGAGGAGACTCAACAAACAAGAGTATCAACTGATTCAGCAATTTCTGAAAACAAAAAAAAGGAAGTAGTGGCAATTCTGGTCTGTTTGATTGACAAAGTCACACAGAGGTGGGAGGTTGGATTGGATAGATGGTTTCACAAAAGGTTTGACTACAACATAGGAGACGGGTAACATTGGGGTTGGGCAATATGACAATATATATACATCAACAAAATTAAATAAAAATGTATTTATTTATGTATTTTTTTCTACAGCATTTCGATTACAAGCGACCCAACTGCACGGCTGCAATGTTTGTGCCATTCAGAGACGCTTTTCTTATCCTTGCACATCAGAGAGCAGCTGGAGCAAACTATAGAGAAATAGGGTATAAAAAAATAGGCTTTACCATGTGGGTATTGCATATAGACTACTTATTTATTAAATTACCAGAAAAGATGCTATACACTGATAAATATGTTAGTCAAGAAATTAAATTAACTTTTGAAATTTAGTGAAGAGCCATTTCTGATTCCCAACAGTTGCTAGAAAGGAAAGCCAGAGAAATAGTTATAATATTCAGGTAAATATGTTTTTGAAAACATGATAAAACAGCCCAAATGTCTTTAACTTTAACATAGAAGAGTATAACTAAGGTCAAATATGTGTTATTACTGTCACTGAAATGTGTGGATTTTGTATAGTTGGTTGGTGGGCATAGCATGTATGTGGAAGTGGTTTAGGTTAAGGATTTTCCCTTTAATTGAAGAGTTTATTTTTGTTAAATGTGGAACAATGCTTTGGTTTGTGCAAATGTACATTATGTAAGTTGATGCACTGTATAAAGAATGATCAACATCTCTCCACTTCCTTTCACTGCAGACGAACTTCCACGGTTTCCTTTCATGGCTCAGCTCCTCTCAGCTTTAGCTTTCAGAGAGGGAAAAGTGTTACGGCCCCGGCCTGCAGTCTGTAACCTCCACCTCACTGGAGCCAAAGCTGCTCTCTTAGCATCTCTTCCTGGTCTTGGCCGCGGGCCAGACGTCAATGGCCCAGCGGGCTCGTTAAATGACAAGCACCACCACTGTTTAGCAATCCAACATATTTGCAGAAAGGTTAATCAATTCTGCCTCTTTCACTGCCGTAATCATCATGTCAAGGTGGATTTAGGGGTTGATTCCATGAATCAGCATGTGTTACATACAGTATGATGGAGGTGGTTTCCATCCCAGGGAGGTAACATACGTGGGACTTTCTTTGGGTGCTTTTACAACTATGGTGAAGTTTAAATGGTCCAGAATGAAAGAAAAATGACACATATTTGCCTTTTAGATCTGGTTAATTTTCACCCGAGCTTTTAAAGACAGACCAAAAGGTTTAAGCATAATTTCATACTCATGCTGAACAATTTGGGAAAATAATCTAATTGCGTTTTTTTTTCATCAATACTGCCACCTTTACGATTAGAAAATTGCGTTCTATCCTATCACAATATATTTGCAAATACAACTAGAAAAGCACTCGGAGAGCACAGACCTCCGCCAGGGCAGCTTTTTTTTTTTTTTTTTTACTGAATTTTAAAATGATGTACACTGGCTATTTGTTTTTGTTCACTATCCATGTTTTTATTGCACTTTGTTTTATATACTTTAATTTAAACATTGGATGGACATCTGGAGTTTGTTTGAGCTGGAGTTTTTTTTTATTCACTTTGACCAAATAAATTGAAAGCAAAGATAAACTTGTCCCACTCCTTTTATTCTTTTCTTTTTTTTTCTGCTGATCTGAAAATTCATCCGATCCGTGAATCAAAACCGATAAAGGAGTTTTGGGATCCGTCGCACCCCTACTTTTTAAACACACAAAAAAAGTTCAAGACAAACATGCAGCCATGCTATTGAAAAGAAAAACAGCACTCCCCTCTAACTCCATTCCTCGGTTGAAACCCTGCAGTGCACCGTCACATAATAATAAGAAAAAGTCATTTACATCTTAATCACAACAACACAAACTGACGCATCATCAACAGTTGGTGGTATTTTCAGCCTCTCTCTCTCTTTCCCTCATCTTCTACTAATGGATCATTACCATTTCAGCTGTGCTTGACTGACTGTGCCATGTGGGTTCACACTTGGAAGTGTGAGACAGAAATATATATATATGAGAAGAAGAACTGAGCATCGTAGTGGTGAGCCCACTGACAGCGGGTCATGGTGAGGCGTTTGATGAATGTGTTCCTCAGACTCTCTGGCCTTCTCAGTCAATGAAAAGGTCGCAGAATCAGCAGGACCTTCCCCTGAGGGGTCTCTGGCATTCACTGGCTGCAGGAAGCAGATATTGATGCATTTACAATTCCACATTGTTCGGTGTGTGGTTTATCCAATAAAATGAGGAATGGCTCCAAATAAATAAATAAATCACTAAGATAAAGATACTAACTAACAAATAATCCCTGCTTGGTAATAAAGTTAATAAAGATACATCTGTAAACAGCATAAGGAAATTAAGTGTGTAGTTTTTATGGAGAAAGAGCTTTTCCTTCTGTCAAGACAATACCTGATTGTACTTAAATCATTATTTTCATACCACTCTCTCAGTGTGTGATGCTCTGAAGGTCACCTGCACCAAGCCTGCACCACAGCAGACAATGGAAATATCTCCATTCCTGCTTCCTGCACCACGTTGAAGCCACTGAAGCCGCTAAAAGGCGCTACACAATACATCGGGCTTTATCACCAAACAAAAAGCACATTTTCTTTGACTGTGTCACAATTGCTGTGATTTTTCCCCCTTTTTCATAAGCTGATGTGATAGAGTCAGTGTTTCTGAGTGAAAGCTCTCTTGTAATGTGGAGAAACCCATCTGAATGACCTATTTGAAGAAGAAAGTGTGTTCAAAGGTGAGATGACACCTTAGTGTAAACCTGCGATGTGGACATATATCCATCAATCGCATGTCTTTCACAGTTAGAAAGAGACTTTGATGAAACTTACACATTAAAAGGGCTTTCAGTAGGACCCACCTGAGCAGTATTTCCCCAGAGGAACACAGATGATGAATTGGCAATAAAAGTCATCACATATATTCTAGAAATTCTCTGAGAAAAGGGACTTGTACTGTAGCTGAATTTGATAGTGGCAGAAGAGAGTAAGCCAAGAGGTCTGATTCAGGGTTAAACATTCAAGTTACCTTATTGTGAAACAAACACCGTCCGGTTTCTTAAAAGGTCCTGAAGCCAAAAGTAGTCCTTCATACTACAAGTGTAAATGCCAAAATCTGATAACTGCTGTAGCAGTCAGAGCATAGGGATGATTTGACATTCAAATCTTCAAAAAGACATCTGTGTGATATTTACATTCAATCCAGGGGCTTTCTTTAATGCCAAGGGGTTCTGTGTACTGTGGATCTCAGTTAAGATCAGCATTAAACTGTTTATCAATGTCTTTGAAAAGACTGTGAGAGTTTACTCATCTATTCTCAGATAAAGGGGGGAAACAAAAAGCTAAACATTTACCCACCTCGGTTTTTATCATTTTACCCCTGATAGTCTATAAATCTATACACATACACTCATACAAAACAGGTTTATAAAGTTTACAATAAAGCAGTAAACAAAACATAACACGGTAGAATAAAATGTCAAAAAATGACGAACGTATCGAAAGTAAAGCAACGCCTGCTCCAACCCATCCCATCCTACTTTTACACTCGGATAAATGTTTTTGTACTATCAAATTAAAATGTCATATCTGGTTTTACATGCCCTAGGACTGTCAAACAAAAACTGTGAGAAAGTTTTAAGTCTGCACTTTCGAATGAAGCTGACAGCAGAGCTTGATGTGATCTATTTTTTTTTTAAATGGCGCTTTGAAAACATCACATGATCTGATCACGCCGGCACGATCACGGACCCCAAAGGGTTAAATGTGGCACCCTGCCTTAAACCTGCATTCTTTCTAATGGCCAGCTGGGGGCGACTCCACCGGCTGCAAAAAGAAGTCTGAGTGTGTGAAAATGAATAAGTAATGACCCCACTTCTACAGTAATATAATATTTTCCTTTATGGTCTTAATTGGTCTTAAAAGTTTCTTGTCTTCATTAATAGGTTTAGGACTTGAGGTTTCACAGCAGGAGTACACAAACCAATTAGTGACGTCTCAGGATACATTCATTATTTTTTATACAGTCTACGGTTAAATGGCGGTCCCCTATGAAACTCCACCCTGCCCTAAACTTCAGCTGTGATTATCGTCTCTTATGCAATGCTCTGATTGTAACTCGGTCGTGTGATAAGACTGTGCAGCATCTCTACCCATCTGTGCATGACTGAGTACCATTCTAACAGCTGTCAATGTGAAGAAGAATCAGCAGACATTATTATCTCTGTATAATTCACAGTCACTTTGATTATGTTATTCATCAGTCACGCAGACAGGGGAAAAGGCTACGCAGCACCGCAGACTCCCACCTCACGCTGCTTGTCGTCTAGTGTTTAATGCCTTCATTAGTCGGGATGATCCGTGTGGCTGTGGCTGATAACTGAAATCACGTGATCCGACCCCACAGGTTCTGAACTGCAAACAGTCTGTGCTTGCATACTCAATGCTGTCTATATAATTCACAATATCATTTAATATTAATACAAACAGTGGCAGGAAAAGTAACACTGAGATTGAGCATCGTTATCGCACAATTAATGTGACGGATGCAGCAATCGGTTCCTTTGTGCTTCACTGCTGGATGTTTAATAACTGCTGATGTAACTCTCATTATTAAACCTGACTGACTGGCAGGAGAAAGGCGTGCGGTTGTATCAGGGGACAAGTAGATTAATCCCAATCAGTCCTTCAAGAATTCATCAACTGTTACAACTTAATAGAAAATACTCCATGTTGTAAAACAGCGATGTTGATAAGGAGACTTTTCCATACCATTGTCCACATCGTCATTTCTGCATATTATTGTCTTATTGAAAATCATTTTACTGCTATTTCGCTATTGCATATATACATATATGTGTAGAATTTAAATCGTAATAATAAAGGGGAAGTTGATGGATTTTACACAGCACAGAGTCTGAAAAATGATAAATCTCTTGGCAATATTAACCACGAACCAAATCTCCAACCAAACTGTTGGCAGTTGAAGTGCACTGTGGGTACTTGTTTTTAACTGGTTATTTAATTTGCAAGTCCCACAATGTAGTAGTAGTGCAATAAGAAACTGTTGGCGTGCTCTTTTAGGTGATACTAATACTTAAGTGTGCATTCAACCATTTTTCTATTAGCTAATAAATAATAGATTCAATTTTCTGATGACAAATTCCAGAAATCTTTACTTTGATTTGTGCATATTAAAAAGATTTGCATTAGCAACATTACAGTCTGCTTTTTATTCATTCATATGGTTTCCGTAGCCTCAGGGTGCACCACAATGTGACTTAAATTAAAACTCTTTAATCAAAGAACCGTCTTTATGTAGTTCAATGAAGACTCCAAGTGAGCTACTGGAGTGGATGAAGCAGATGGAGGAGGGGCTTGGTGTAAGCTGAGATGAGTGAGGTGTTGAGCACAAAAAAAGAGTAAAGTATTAATTAAAAGTGTGTGTATGATTTAGCCTAAGGTTTGGCACTGAACAGTTTAATGAAATATGTTAATTTGTTTAAATAAATACAACTGCATTACATTTAACTTTAATCCGGAGGTTATTCACGTTCACCTTGCGTTTCTCATGTATAATGAGTTGCAGTTTTAATTTCAGAAAGTGATGGTGAAGCAACATCTGTGTTCTTTGAGCCGGTGTTGGACTAAAAGGCGTGATGCATTTTTAGCAGTCTTTGAAAGGTCTTTACTGAGAAGAGAAATTGAATCAATCATGCAGCCATATATACCATGTCGGCTGGGGAATGTGTGTGACACGGACATATTTCATATAGGCTCTTTCTTTCTCCATCCCCATTACTCCTTCACACTCCAAACATGCATACAAATACAGTTTGCATGTTTATCACTTGCATCTCCAGGCAGATGCTGCTCGGTGGCTAAATGTTGTGAGGCACCAGCTGCCGAAAGCGAAAATATAGAGAAAAAAATAATGCATGCTTGAGTTGTGCCAGCACCGTCTCACAGAGGACTCAATTTAATCATGGCACATTTTCCATTATAATCCATACAGCTAAATTAAAGGAAAGGAAAGGAGCCTATAATGCCACACCAACTCCATGTGAAAATGTGCGCACATGTGCACGATGGTATATTAATATATACCCAATATATTGCGCCTACGCATGATTATGGCTGAAGTCATAGACACAGTGAGGACTTAGTAACCAAGCCGCTCCGAGGATATGATGACCTTTATTACCAATACAGCAGCCGCGCTGTAACCCGCAGATGGATTGTGGGACTTTAATCAACATGAAAGAGGTTTAAACCGCTCTGAAGAATAAGTTGCAATAAGCGCTATCTCAACTGCCTCAATCACTTACCTCCTGCTCCGTCAAGCTGGTGTTGCACTACCAAACTGTCAAATAGCTTAAGGGATACAGGTCGAGTGTTTTAGCTCGTGTGAAAAGTGTTCCAACATGTGTGTTTTCTGCTTCACTTGGAGATGAATTTCAATTGGAATATACAGTAGAGTGTGTTCACGGGGTCACGTTTTGTGCCTGTTACTGGGATGAATATGATATGAATAGGGCTGATGGCAGCAGTGAATGAGTGATATATTCAAACAACCTTTGTCAGCTTGTAAATTGGTTCCTTTTCATATCGTGCATGGAAATGAGTGCATCTGTGAGTGTGCGCAAGACCGAGAGGTGCCTCGGTTGCAGCCATCAAAATAGACATTTTATTTCACAGTTAAAAAAGATGACCCACACCCATCAAAAGGTAAATGGCTGGGAGAATCAAATTCATGCTGACAGGTCGACCATCACGCATGCACGCAGAATAAAAATGGAGTCCGACTACACTGGAGATTGAAATCTATTCCTCACAGCCAAAACTCTCAGATGTATGCACATGCATATATGCAAGCTTGATCAACTCATACATTATCTAATGCTATAAGGCTCAATGCAAGACTGTCATGTAATATTTGAATTTATTTATTTAATTTGCATTTGTTGACAAAAAGAGCAAAAGCGGACCTGGGATACAAGTTTTTTTCCCTGAATGGTAAGGAGCACGTCCATCTGTAATACAGTCTCTTTATATTTTATTTAAGAAAATACATTCTGTATTTTATTTCTTCTTTATTTACTTAGCTTAAAAAAGCCAATCGCAGTATATAAAGAAGAATCCATGGAATAAAGTAAAAAGACAGTATCTCTTGTCCTGCTGCATTATTTTTATCCTTAAAAAAAACCTGTCCATCATTAATCTGACAAAAACAGACTTTCCAATTTATCATCACTACAGTCTTAGAAACGGATGCAGATGTACAATTACAGCATTAAATTAATACATGACACACTGTACATGAGGATTAATGAGCAAAAACATTCCAGAAGGCAAATTAGCAAAATGCTGGCTGAATTTCTCAAACAGAGGAAGCAAAAGATGACTCTATCTATAAATGGCATTGATGTATATGTGGCATAATGACTTCAGAGCTTCACTTCAGGTAAGTGATGAAGATTCTGAGCCGTCTAGTTAATCTTTTATTTGTTCTCACTGATGGCATATTCTGTCTATGGCTGGCCTAATCTTTTCAGAAAAGCCTGACAGATATATATCGTTTGTCAGATATTATCCACCGATATTGGCCTATCAAAGGCCTACAGGTACAGGTGGAAATGCTATCCAATATGTGCCAGTATGAAAACTTATTTTACGCAATATAATAATAATCTACACAGTATAATGCAGAAAATGTTGCTTGGCGTGATTTAGAAAAGGTGTTAGCTTTTCATTTTTTCAAACTTTTTTTAAAAAGTCAGCAATTGACTGAAACTGATCAGTCATTATGTTTAGTTTGACTTTATTCATATTTTTTTTCTCAGTTATCATTTATAGAATTGGCTGACAATTGACATTGTTTGTAAAATGTATAATAATGTTTGAATAAAGTTTAACCTTTTAAAAAAAGTAGCTCTCTGGGTCCCTTTGCAGAGTGGTGAAAAATCGGTGCACAATCCACAAAAAGAATCACCTCAAAAATCCCATGTCGGTCAGGCTGTACTTTTCAAGTTCATTAAGTTCTTTAGGACCTCAAACTACCCCAGCCTTCTCAAACTTTCCTCATTTTGCAAAGTTTTATGACTCTACCAACATTTCCCCTCCTGTTGGGAGCCAGATGAGGTGCAGGAATATTTGGATATCTAGACATCTCCCCACGTTGCGAAATATCCATCCCGGAGGCAGGATATGAGCCCCTGACTGATAACTGAAATCGAAACCCAACATGGCAAAATCGCTATTGACAAACTGTCACCTCTAAAGTACACACTGACCAATCTGTCCATCCAACGTTCGTGCGAGGGGCCTCATCCGTCCAACAATTTGTTTCACGCCACACAGATTTCACCAAAGCCGCCCAAAGCAAGATTTTACACAAAATGAAAATCTGTGATGATGTTTATTATAAAATGTATGGTATACAAGATATCAGCAAAAGACTGTAGGATGCATGGGCATGCTGCTCACCCTGCAGCTCAAAATCAATACGCACTTTTAATCTGTGTTGGGTTGCACTCACAGTACACTGCACATTACATCAAGCCGACATTAAGGGAAATCAAACATCCAGGAATTCAAACATGTCCAATCAGACGCAACTCTCCCGGTTTTCAAACTAAGCAAATGATTGCAATGTAATGATTTAAAGCACCTTGAGGACAAGGCTCACAAGTGGTAACTCAATAAGCTGTCCAATCAACACAAAACCAGGACACTTTGACCTTTGGGCTTCGATATGTCCGCTCACAAGATCAAGACGCACAAGACACGTGTCTTTTGTTTTCTAAGGAGAGAGGCATCAAGCTGTAGACTGCAATAGAAAGCACAGCGAGAAGAACGGTGTGCAGAGCTGACAGACTGACAAACAGGAAATCATTCGGAATTCACTTCTGCTTGCCTCTCAAGTAAAGTAAGATTTATATATTTTGTTTGTTTTAGTCAGATAAAACAAGGAAGGGAGTGCAATCTCAGTCCAACTGAGCCCTCATGAAAGTGCAAATAAGAACGAGGTATTTGTTTTTCCATTTCATGCCACTTTATGCTTCTACTCCATTCCAGGAAATAGCTTTCATTTTACTGTATATTATATGTGTTTGGGATCTAGCATCTACCCTGACAACACAGAAATCATGAGACTCGCAACCAGTCTGATCTCTGAATAAAGTCGTTGTGAACTTTCACGATATTGATTTGCAGTAAATATTTCAGTTTCAACGTGAGACACTGTTTTACTCCCCCACTAGTTTCCAGCTCACTATTCACAAGGCTCCAAACCAAATACACCAGAAAAACATAGAAACTCTCAAATTGATGGGAAACACTTTCATGCTGCAGTTGTGAAGGACAATTTGAATACAAATTAATGTTTTTCCCCCCAGTCTTTAAAAACATAATGCAAGCCTTCTTAACTCTGTTTCAATCTGGCAAAACCTTTTTAATTAGATTACAAGCTTTGAAACGCTGAGTTTCCAACTATCAAAGCTTTTTTTATGTAAAAAAAAAAAAAAGACATTATATTTATGTGAAAGATGTCTGCTCTGACCCTCGGAGGGGATAAACCATCATTAGTGTGAAAGATCAAAAAAGCAATTATGACGACAAAGATTTGTAGAGAGTTGACAAAGGTCCTGTATTCTCTTCTGATCTCGATCATCGATAGCAGCCACTGATGATTCATTTAATGTAAGCCTATTTGCAAATTTCAGAGAATTTTGGCATGACATTAATAATTCCCCTTTGATACATTAAGAGATTAGATAGCAAATGAATGGCTGAAAAACCAGGCATGGTTCCCTTTTGAGCAAGATATGAAATGAAAGCATTCCTTGTGATGCCAGACGGGCATAAAACTAACATTTCATTATTTTCCCTTTGATGACCCCAGGGCCATAAATGAATCATCTTGCATGTTCTTAGAATTCTTTATGATGGAGCTCCAAAGAAGATGGCAAACAAATACATGAAAGAAAAAAGAAGTCGGCAGAGAGACTTTTGAGTTATGTGTCGATTAATTCTATGTAGGCCTGTCATCACTCTGCCTTTGGGCTTTTATTTTTTCCTTCATTATGCATTTTACAATTAGAAATATAGATTATTTATTTATTTATTTTGCTTCCTCTGTCTTAACTTTTTGAACGTAGCCTCACTGGGCACCTATCAGGGCACAATGTGAAAGGAGACGAAAACTCGGACTGCAGAAAACAAACAGATGTAAAAAAAATTTAAATATTGACATTTTACAAAAAGAGTCTTTTTATTATTGCTGTGTCAACTTCTTCTGCATTGGTTCCTTGTTCTTTTAGACAATATAATCTGTACTTTTAATTGATTTAAGTAACAATTCAGACTCTGTGTCGGTATCTGCAAATAGCAGTTATTAAAGGACTGAGATGAGGATCATGGCTGAAAAAATATTTAAATGGAACATACCTATTATCCAGTGTAATTGGATTTCTTGGAAAAGACAGTGTTTAGAGAAAGTAATTCAATTTCTTTGACCTGCACAATTTACCTCCATTATACTGAGTTTTCCCTTCAGCATACTAATGAGCCCTGAGTGCAGCCGAGGGATCACCGTCCTGGTTGTAAAGGACCAGTAAAGTTTATCAAAGTTGTGACTCTGGAGGCAGATGATCACTGACCGATGAATGGGGCTTTACAAGTGAACCTAAATTTACACACCACGCTCATGATTTGGGATTTACGCCCACTGTACATCTCTGAATCCAGTCTTTGTTCTTCAGCTTTTCCTCGCTAAAAATGTCATTTGAAGGGAAATTATGAAGCTGATGTAGCTGCAAACCAAATATGAGATCAGGGTGTTATTAGAAATGAAAGCTGATAGGAAAGTTCAAATTAAAAGATCAATGATGCATTTTGGAGATAAAGGCAACTTCAGAGTTGTTCAAAAAAAATCTTTTGGTCTGGTCAGGTGAGGAGGAGTGTGTTCTGCCTGGGGGGAGCTGACCTTTTTTGGAAAATAACCCATGATTAGATTTTTCATCCAAGGCTTGCTCATCAGAGCATGAACCTCTCAATTTGTCCTTTATCTCTCTCTGTATATCTTTGTAACACTTTCCCCTAAACCTACACGTTTTTTAAATTCATATTAATGCCACACATTTTTAAACCCATTTAGTCTATAATAATTCAACCCCTCATCGCAAACTGTCTGCACCACGGCATATTCGATAAGGCTAAAAAATCACTGACCTTTTTACTAAGGATTTCACAATTTCAACATGTTACTGTAACTTTGTTATTCAATGGAATAATGAAATATTGAAAAGATTATCATGCGCCACAGAGGATAACTTAAAAATGTCACTCTGAACTTGAAAAAAAAATCCCTCAAGTATAGTGCATGTAACTCAAGGATACATTAGTATGAACTTTTTTTTAATTTAAAAATCAAAAAATATAGCGGTAATATTAAAACCCAACAGATCTACCGTTTGAGATATTATCAGCTTTTATTGGCCTATCAAAGGAAAATCAGTATCTGTGTATATGGTATCTGATATGTGTCGTTATGATTTATTTATTTTTTTACAAAATACATAATGCAGAAAAGGTTTCTTGGCGTGATTTAGAAATTGTGTCATCTTCTGATTTTTTTTCAACAATTGACTTAAACTGTGGTTCTTGTGGCTTCATCAGGCTGGGACCCCCAGCATGCATCGGGGCGGTTTGCAGTTGAGTGTAAAGCTTTTAGCATGAGAGTCAGCACCTCCAGGTCTGAGGCCATGGTGCTCCACCAGAAAACGATGGACTGTCCCCTCCAGGTGGGGAGTGAGTTACCCAAGTGAAAGAGTTCAAGTATCTCGAAGTTTTTTTCCACAAGAGGAGGGTAGAACAGACGTGGGACGGATGAATGTTTTGGTGCAGCTTCAGCAGTGATGCAGGTGTTGTACCGGTAAAGAAGGAGCTGAGCTGGAAGGTAAAGGTGTCGATTTACCTATCCTGGTCATTAGCTTCGGGTAGTGATCGAAAGAACAAGATCTCAGATAACGACCACCTTACAGTTGGGCTGATCATCTCAGACATCCAGAGGGAGCTCGGAGTAAAGCCGCTTCTCCTTTGCATCGAAAGGAGCCAGCTGAGGTGGTTTAGGCAGCAGGTAAGGATGTCTCCGGGCGCCTCCTGTTAAAGGTGTTCTGAGTACGTCCAACTGGTAGGAGGCCCAGCTGAAGACCCAGAACACGCTGGAGGGATTATATCTCTTGCGGGGCTGGAGAAGGAGGAGCTGGACGCTGTGGCTGGGGAGAACCCCGGGTGGATGGATGGAAAATTGGTGCACAATCCACATAAAAAAGGTCTATTTTCATTCCAGCTAAAAAAAAAAAAATTACGATACAGCCCACCATATCTGTGATTAATCAATTTCTCCCCCAAGATCATCAGTACTGACATCAGTTTAAAAAATCCCAAACAATCGGGCTGTAGGTTGTATCACATTTGATTCCACGTAGCCTATTCTTTTAAAGCAGAATTAAAAAATTTAAGTGACAATTGTCGTGGTACAAAAACAATGATGATACTGCATGAAATCAAATTAAGACTAACAAGTAACAACAACAGCTAATTAAGTCTAATAATGACATAGCATTCAATTCAGAAAATGTTTCCATAAAATCAAAGGTCCAATCAAATCAACTCTCCCAGCAGATTAGTGTTCATTAGTAACTGACAAAGCTTATTTAGAGAATCTCTGCATCTTTCCACAGAATACAGATTCTCAGTATACAGCTTGTGAGAATTTGTTTCTGTGTTGAGTGTGTGTGTGTGTTTGTGTGTGTGTGTGTACAGTGTGTAGATACAAGGTCACATGCCTGCATACTAACAAGTGTGTGTGCGCTTCCTCTCATATGTGTGTATGTCACTATAAGTCACATCTCTGTCTGTGTTCCTGTGAACCGGGTTACATAATCACAACCCCAACTGAGGGAAATAAAATGAGGGGAAAAACATAACAGAAGTCATTATGAGACGAGGCTCGTTCCCCTCCTGGCTAAGACCGCTGACAAGGCTGTGAGTTACTTAAAATAGCCCCCTGTGTTGTTATCCACGCTGGAGAGTCAACAGCATCCCACTGTGGATTGAGGCCAAATTGGGAGGAATCAGCAGCCTGATGTGAGACATTCAGATTAGTTCGAGGCAAGATGCCAGGCTGTGGAACTGTGGGTGTGTGTGTGTGTGTCGAAGCAATAGGGCTTAAAGATGATGAACCATAATGTTGAAAATTTCTCTCAATCTCTTCCCGACATTCATATCATCCCGCTTCTTTCCTCCTCTTTCTTTTTAAATGCGATTCAGCAGCACACAGCGTAACATAATGATGACATCAAAAACAGACAACGTAATGATGCGAAAGCAAGAAGCCTGAAGAATGAACGCACTAGCTGTTATGGTTTTTATATTAGATTTATTTAAACGATCTTCGGCTTCTAGCCTTCAGTATTCCGATACTGATTTTAGGAGGGTAATTAATTGATAACGGATACAGTGGCTGATATAGTAATTCTATGAGCTGGAATGAAAATAGACTTTTCTTATGTGTATTATGCAGTGACTTTTCCCCACTCGACAAAAGGTACCCAAACCAAAAAACTTAAAATAATGTTTAACATTGTTATAAATTATTATTAATTAGCCATTCTATAAGTGATAACTGATTAAATTAAGAAAAAATAGTAATACGATAAAAAGCTAAATAAACATCATTACTGTCCAGTCTGTCAGTTTCTGACTATTTAAAAAAATATTCTCAAAAAATGTATAGCCGACACCATTTCAACATCATGCCAAGTAAGTTTTGCTGTATTATATATTGTGTAAAATTTGTTTTCATAACAGCACATATCGGACAGCATATACATCAATAACGATATGCCTTTAATAGGCAAATATCAGCCAATCTGTCAGGCTTTAATGCATTGTCACTGTATTTTATGCTAGCAACGTAAATTACATAATCACAAGTGTAGACTTATAATGATGTGAATGACAAAGGCCTAAAATTTCAAATATGAATAATAATGTCACTGAATCAAATAATAAATGCTCTAGCTGTTTTATTTTAGACTGATTTAAACAGGAGCATGCTTAAAAAAAAAAAAGGACCTCTCACAGCCCGCGGGGGGTCTGTCTTGTTTCTCAAAGTTAAGTTTTGGGAAAAAAACTTGAGGCATGATATAAGCAGTTGGTATTAAAGGATTTTAGGTATTGCTCAGTCTTAAATATAAATCGGATGAAAAATACTCCTCGTCAATTGAATGATGTATATTTCCTGCACTGGGGCACTGGAATAAAGCAGAGGGAGCCACAGAGAGGAGGAGGAATCAGAGAGCAGAGCAGTCCTTGTTCTGCCTGATATCCTCCTCTGTGACACCTTCTCCCTCAGGGTATTGTGACATCCAGAGGACACGTCTAAGCAACTCTTATCAGCCTCTGCAACACACACACACACACACACACACACACAC
>CAFUXE010000363.1:757286-767309 GCA_903364295.1 Serranus cabrilla | reverse complement strand
AACACACACACAAACACACACACACACATGCAGGATGTTTCCCACTCAGGTCCCAGCTTGAGCAGAGCGTGCACTGTGTAGGTGTGCGGTGACAAAACGGTTCTGGGTGATTTATTTGACGTCTCACCCTTTCAGTAGTGATCCATTACTGTTATGGGTCTTTGGCACAAACTCCTGGTCCCTTTTCAATTCCAACAGACAATTAAGTAAGAAAGATAATGACTTTGATGTGAGCCTATTACGATCCGTGCAGACATGCATATGTGCGCTGCATCATTAGGAGGCCTCTCTATCTTCAGACCTCCAGTAATCCTGTTCATGGTTCATTTAAAGAGGGACTATTTCTGTCCTGCACATGATGCAGAAAGCCCTTCACTAACGTATACGAGGGGACACTTCTCACGTGTGGCCATCATGTGCACTGTACATATGACACTTATAGTACATGGCACTATGGGGACTATAAGTGGCTGAAGCGCAGAGAAACGTCAGTGTCTCTCGGCAGCCTGCCATGTGGCATCGAAGACGACAAGGTGTGGGCTGTTTGTCGTTGTAAAGGTGTTTGCCAGGTTATGGGCTATAAATAGCAGGAGGTGGAGCAAAGTGTTGCATCAAATTAAAATACTAGAAAAACCTCCTGTAACATCCAGTTATTTTTCACCCCTAACTGGAACTCATTGATCACATTCCCCTGTCGAGATGCTTCCTGTGTCTTGACTTGCATTTTTTGTATGAGCTGTCATGGTGAGCCATGATTAGGTCATTTAGCTGTTGGGAATCAGCTGTTGAAAGTTGTAGATGTGGGTCATTGTTTTCGCTGGTAACATTAAGTTCTGCGGGCCAGTAGGCAAAAAAATTTGCACAAAAAAGAAAAAATCTAATCAAATCAAATATCTTTTAAAATTACCAAAAGAAGATAATAGAAAATAGTAGTTACGAGATGCTACTTCAGTTCTTAAAATAAGGAAAGCACAAGGTGAGGAGGAGGGAGGGAGATCATCACAGTTTATAGGAGTGCAGCTCAGTGAGGATACAGACATACTCAACCACAACCCTCAGTGTCCGCGCAGAGCCGCATTAATAGAAGTTAGCTATTGATTGAACTCTCTCCAGTATCCGTCTGACTGCATAATAAACTGATAAAAAGTACCACGACACCACTTTTTCCCAATACATGACCTGAAGTATCTGCCAATACCATCTTTTTGTCTTAAACAACTCAGCTGGTACAAGAAATTGTTTTCTAAAACATCACGCTCAAACTGGAACAACAACTTCCCTAAAGGAAGAAATACGTTGCCCACATTGTCCATGTGACACTTGCTGCTCACCTTACGCTTATGGATCGTATTGTACTTCTTCTCCTCCTCCTACACTCTCTGGCAGACCAACCACTGCTGTGGTGGAGCGATGGAAAACAGCCACCAACTAGGATTTTTCCTGGGAATGTCTCTACAGACACTAATACTGCAAATGCAAGGGCTTTCTTGAGCAACAGGATCTCATTCAATTATAAAAGGGACTTAACAGACATTGAACGTATGAGAATCTTTGCGAATATTACTTTAAATTGCTAAACTTCAACCTTAGTTCCTACCACCTTCAGGGTCCGCAGGACATTTGTCATAGAAAACCTCTCGTTCCACAAGAAGCATTATGTGCTATGAAGCGTTATTATTATTCTGCCCCAGGTTGTTTTCGACCTTGTGACCCAACTCTGAGCCCAATTCAGTTGGATGGGGGTGGATTTGTTTCTCTTGAGACAGAGAAGTTACTATCCGTTGTGTTTTTCTGAAAATTAGTTAAAAATGCACCTGTGTTCAGCCATATTCGGCACACACACGCATGCACACAGCTGCATTTCCAAATCCAACACTTCCAGATTTTCTACTGTGTGTGTGTGTGTGTGTGAGTACAACAGCTGGAGGGAGCAGATGTTACATGGTGTCCCAGGGGTAGCACAAGGCCACGCACCATCTCACCCTGCTCCAGTGCCAGCACAGACAGCCTGGCTTAGGGTGAGGACTAGACAGGCTGGTTGATGCAGGAGGCGAGGGCAGAGGAACCCGCTCATCACTGACGCTAATTAATACTGAGAGAAGTCCCACTGCATACTGTAGCCTCAGCTTACTTCATTAAAAATGGTCAGTTCCCATGTACTGTCATGTTTCCTCCGGCTTGGTCTTTTGGATTTTCCCTCTCCGCTGTAATTATCCACCTTTATTCCTTTTATACATCGTGATCCAAATGATCAGCCCCTTCACAGGGGTCATGCTTCATGTCTATATCTTCATTTACCATTTCTTCCTTTTTAAAAGCTGCTCATGTGCCTCCAGTTCCAGGCATTTGTATTTCTAAGAGTTTCTTGTGAACATGAGTGTAAAAGGCATTACATGTATAATGAGAAGCAATGAGCTGAACAATGAAGCTTTTACTCAGATTGTGACTGAAAATAGACACATCCTTTACACTAACATTAAATCAGAAAGCTTTAAATGTCACGGAAGATTTTCTTGGAAAGGACTTCTCAGAACACCTGGTGCTCACTTGAACGTGCACACGAATATTATAATATAATATAATATGTTCTGTTTCCTTTGGCGCATGTATACCGCATGTATACCGCATGTATACCGTTTCTGGGCTTTTTGCTCATTTAGACACAGCCATGACGCTGTTGACAGGAATTTTTGACAAGATGCTTGGAAAAAACTTGTTTTGCATCGTGTACTTGGAAAGAAATCCAACTAATCTGACTTAATCATGTAAACCCCTTTTTTTCTGTACAATCAGATTAATACCATTACTTGATTATTCCCCCTTATCAGATTATTGTGTGCATGTAAAGTAGTCACTGTCTCCTCAGCCATTCACGGGTCTCTCTCCTACTTGCTACTTTTCTCATGTGATGCTTTCTGTCAGATCCCAGCACATTAGTCAAAACTATCTCCCAGTTTCAAGCTGTTCATGGATCCATCTTTCTGTCCGTTCTGCCTTCCTGGTGCTCTGTCCTGTCCTGCCCCTGCCATCTGTCTGGACTGCTGGGGAGCCCAGGTGGAGGGGCTGGCCACAGGAATTTTCAACAGACAATTGATTTCTCTCATCTACACACCTTATAATATGCACCTCATGCAGGGAGCAACCATCCACGCCCACTGTGAACACACCATATGCCTTTCACATACTCAGTAAAAATATATCATCTCCTGAAATCCATCAGGTACGGCCCAGTTCACATGAAGCAGACTTATTAAAACAATTAGTGAGTCAAAACACGTCGCGGCCATGAATCCCAGCAGCCTGTTCAAATATGTATAAGGTGACATGTGGATGCACACAATGCCTACTCCATACATTTTCATTAGACTGGGGGACCATTAGGGTTGGGCTGCACCAGAGTTTAGGGCTAAATGTTTTCCATCACAAGCCATACTTTGAATGAAATGAAAAGGATCACCTCTACAGGCTGTAGTTATAGTTAAAGCTTCATGCCTTTATGAGTCCACCGTTGTGCTCTGAGGGTTTCACCAGATCGGCCGATACCGGGCTGTCGGTGAACCTCTGTTGCCCTAGTTTTTCAGGCGTGTAATACAAAATTGTCACTTGTCAGACCCTTGTTGGCGCCTTCTCGGCCACCAGAGCTTGTTGAAACAGCATCACTGAGAGAGAAAACAGAGCAGACGAAAGTCAATAGGACACAGAAGGCTCTTCACATTTTCTTCTTCATCTCATCTGTTCATAACAAAACATTTTTACACAACTTGGCCATCTAGAATGAAGCAACTACAGACTACAAAAAGAGTATACTGAAAGCACACAGCCATAAACATCATAATGCTCTGTCAAAGGACCGTTTACATATCTTTGGTCTTTCAATGCCAACATTTGTCTCTGCTCAAACAGGTTCTGTTTGAATGCAAAATAACAAATACGTTTTAAAAAAAGAAAGTGGCTGCACAACCACTTTTGTGTGTGTGTGCATCATCACATCTGTTTACTATCCACAGTCCTCGGTCTGACTGTTTCACTTTTTGTAGACCAAATACAGACTCCCACCACCTGCTGGTTTGGAGAGTTGATTGCTATTACACAGGTGTAAAACATACATGCTGGACGGCTGCTGGTTGTATTTTTTTGTAGTGTGTTGAAGTTGAACTTTTTGAAAGGCGATGTGAGGCGTCAACATCCATCGCCGCCAGTTCTTTGATGCCAATTTTGGGGTTTTTAAAGTCACACTTTTAATCTATCTACACAATACTGTCGATCTCGGTGAGCCGACTGTTCAAGTATGTTATTAACGAGCATGTAAGGAGCCTAGCTAACAGCCATAGCTATAGGGTAACCTTAGAGCTGGACTGTAGAGGTCAGCACGCTGTGCATTGCTGGGAATAGCGGGAAACAATGTGCACTGGGAGCAGGACGGCTGATTATGAATTGATTAAAATCAATATTAAATTGGAGTCGCCCCTTAAGAATACAACCTGAGCTGTTGCAGCAATGGCTTATTTCACAGCACTACTTTCCCCAGGTGGTGTATTTCTGTGCACCTGACATGTAGCTCATTGTAATTCATGTCACGCCTCACGGTACTTAAGCCAGCCAGCCAGCACCCTGCACTCATGATCAATTATGATTCCCCTGCTGCTTTATGGGGTGCTGTTTGGCAAGAATGCAAGCAGTGTTTATGTTCAAGGGCAAGTCCCTGCAGAGTAAATGACACCATCACCACCCATCCTCCCCTTTTCCTCTTCATTGATCCAGAGTGGAGCCAGTAAACAGCCGTACTGATTTCTCTGTGTGGAGTGACATCTTCCAAATATAATAAATCCTGTGGAGGATGATCTGACCTCAGAGCACATATGGGCCTAAAGCTATTACACTATTTATCGGGGATCCTGTTCATTTCATTCAAAGAGGCCTTGTTGTGGCTGGACACTAGCAACTTTTTTTTAAAAAGTGATGTAAAAGCTTAAAGATCTTCATGAGTGCTGTGATAAATAATGTTTCGCCCACAAACCGCCGTAATATGAATCTTCTCCTGAAGATGTAAATCGCTGATTTACAGCACGGTTTAATGTTAAAGGCATGAATTTATTCAAGCCTACTTCATGCTTCATTTGCATCTGCTTGTTTTGTGCAGGGTGGTCTCCAAACAGTGCTGTTGTGCTGCAGTTCTAGCTTTGTTTTCTCCTTTGAGGCAACCACCCTGCTCAACTTTCTGCCCAAACACTGTAAGAGCATCACTTAAAGCACCCTCTCTGTCAGACGCTGATGATTCATTTTTGTTTTTTAAATTTGAGTAGATTAACCAATATCGCAACTTTAAGCACGTCATAAATCTTGCTCTCCAACATAGACAGGCCAATGCTCTCACTTTGTAACAGTTCAATGCATATATTTTCAGGAATGCAAGATAAAGAAAAGCAATCCCAGCAGTGGGGCAGAAATACTTATTGCAGCACATTCTCAGTTTAATTTAATAAAACTGGAAAGTGTCCTCTGCATTACAATTTGATATTCAGTTGCCTGCTCATAAAAGTGAAAGAGAAAACTATGATGTCACCCAGATGCAGACACATATCTGCGCTGCCCAGTAAAGAGTGGGAGAGCTGGAATAAGCATTAATAAGCTCTGATAGAATCGATCCTCCTGTTCCTTCTAGTCAGACAAAAAAATGACTTCGACCAACCGTTTCAAACTTTCAGCTTCTAATGGCCCGCCTTAAATCTGACAATCTGTCCAACTGAACCTCTTCTTTGCTCCTGTGGGATAGTGGTGAAATATTACTTCCAAGATCAACAGATATAATGTAATTGGAGTAAGATTAAGCTTTCCAAGATATTTCAGCGCTACAGAGTGAAGAACACTCGGACTGTGATAATGGATGTTTCAATTTTTCTGGCACAACTGTACAGCTCATCAAGCTATGGTTGTTCTATAAGGTTCCCTTAAAGGAGAGCACAGTGAAAGAGCGTACGCTAGGTTGAGGCTCTATAAACAGGGAACAAAGCGCGAGTGAATCTTTATAATTAAAGTAACCGCGCTGTAGAGCCCTTTATACGACCCGCAGCCTTTCCCAAGGGCATTCATGTCACATTCACATGTTTACTGTAAATGTGACAATGAATGCTTCCAGTGAGGAGAACATGAGAAGAAAGGAGCTGAAGAAAAAACACCAAGCACCATGTCTATGTAACAAGTGACTGCACAACTCTGAATGCACACGGCTCAATATATTTATATATCTCACAACCACGGGTCATAGTGAAGTGCCGATACTGATATGGATATTCAGCCATTTGTAATTCCTGCTAATTTTGAAGATTTTTTCTATTAAACTGCATTACTTATTAGTTTATTTAATAAATAACAATTCAGTAAATCCATATCTATGTGTTTGTTTTGCAAAGTTAGACAGCATTTTTATGTGATCCCTGATGTTGCCTCTCCACACATTAAGGCACTCATCTCATTAAAAATACTAGCATCAGATTAGTACTCAGGCGGCTTTTGGCTCAGTTGGTAGGGCAGCCCATTGATGGGAAGGTCGGTGGTTCGATCCCTGACCATGGCCAGTATCCTTGGGCAAGATATTGAACCCAAATTGCTGCAAATGAATTCCTGATGGTGGCAGATGGCACCATTTAGGGCACCTTCGGACACCAGTGCGAATGTGTGTAAAAAGTGTTAAAGTGCTCTGAGTCGTCACAAAGACTAGAAAAGCGCTATACAATTTGCAGTCCATTTACTTGAAGTCTGATCTTATCTAATCCAATACCCAAAGCCTGGCCCTCAGTATCGGGACTAGTTTTGTATAGCCAGGCCTATCACCAGCGCCTGGATGAACCCATTATACAGTACTTCTGGATCAGAAATAAGAAACGCTCCATCTTACAATCATCTTGGCCAATGCTGTGCCAAGACGCAGCGAGGGCGCCCCTGCAGAGATAGTGCAAGCAGAAGAGAATGCCTTCTAAAATGTGTGTCCAAAGGCAGGTTTATCCCAGACTGGGTCAGAGTTTATCTAAAGTCATATAGGTGCAACACTAATCATGCAGATATACATTATTATATCATATTTATCAGAAATTTAGCTTGGTAGTGCAAGAACAGAACACTTTTACACACACATACATTATAACTACAAGTCTGCTGCTGTCTGAGAACGCAGAAAGAATATCTAAGCTTTAACTCTCACAGACAGGTGACCTGGGACTCAGTTGCATGTTTGTCTATTAAAGGTTAACAGGTAATGATTGGTTAAAAACATCCTAATTAGCATAGACACACGTCCTCTACAAACAAAACCTACAAACTCTGTAGGGTGCCAAGAAGGCGAAATTAACTATGAAAGTCAGCAACACAGAGATTCATCACACTAAGTGTGCAAATTGAAAACAGGTGCAGTCTGTGATTCACTAATAAGCAGGTAAATAATCACATATGGTCCATTCCCAGCTGTGGGCTAACTAGTGAAGGTGCTGCGACTGTGACTTTTGACTCAAAGTCAGATCAGCACTATGGACAGCAGCCAGTGCCCCTTGGCAAGGTGTTAGTAACATGAAGGCTGCAGCCAGCAAGAGTTTGCTGCCAGATCTGTTCAAGGAGAGTCGGAGATTCACTGGCAGGCCGGGGGCACATGCAGAAATTACAATTTATAGCAGAATTGCCAGAGGCATACCTAAACAGACGTGTCCAAAAATCACACAAAATCCTTTAAATGTATGTATATTACACTTCCAAGTTAAACCAGTTATGGAGATGATAGCACAGGACAAGCACAAGCTTCCATTTGGCACGCACAACCCCATTTAAACCATCAGGGCCAGACTGAGGACAGCTTTTTTTTTTTATGTGGGAATTATAGCAAAATGAGGAGAAGTTATTGAATGTATTTTTCCTCATTTAATGCACTCTTCATGGGCACCATTAGTTGCACAAAGCACATCAAGACGGTACTGGATGTCCACTGTAGCAGAGCCTGATCAATGGTCACAATGGCAGCAGTGCCACAGATGCACAAATGTATGAGCCTGACATTGGTATCTGGCAATATTCAAATGGCTGACTGCCACAACCTGGCTGTGGGTACAGTCCTTTAAAACAGCTCATTACTTGTTTATAGTTAAGTTTCCTCCCTGGCACAAGATGGGTCATAAATAATTACAACAACCACATTGTCTACATCAAGCCCGGAGTTTGTATCCCCAGTATCAACAAACAGCTGCATCCACAAACACACACTGCGTTGTTTTTCCACAAACACACAGAGCGTGGGGCGTTCACGGTCTCACCTGCAGAGTGAGTTACATTAATGAGTGTGTTGTACTGACCTGTTGTTGTGAACCGAAGTCCTCCATAATCTCCAGACCATTATATCGCAGTTTGCGTCCCTCTCCCAGTCAAATCTTTCCAGCGGCCTTCTCATCCTTATTAAAAAGGTTTCGTCTGCAGGAGGCTCTGCAATCACAACACGACAGGTATCAGGTTAACAGCGGCACACAGCGGGAAGGCCTCACACACCTCAGGGTGCACTCAACTTACTCATGCATTGTCTTCTGACTGGATCCTTGCTTGTGTAAAAGGACTCTCAGGTGTGCGTCGCTTTGTCTAGAAGCGTCTGCTAAGTAAAAGTGTTAAGTTGTCACATTGTAAGTTTCTAAGTGACCGCAGAAGTTACATCCACCGTCAGCACTTCAGCTACTAAAACTGCTCTCACCTGTTGGTCGGTCACCATTTTGGGTGTGTTTGATTTGTGTTACGGGTGACGAGTCGTCACCTTGAAAACATTGATCTGTCAGAGATCGATCCTTATTGTGTCTCCGCCCACACGGCGCACCTCAGGTGTACGCTGGTGTTATAATGGTGCGCAGTGTAGATGCAACCTAACTATACCGGGGGCAATAATGATCACAGATATATACAGAACACGTGTCCTGTATATATCTATGATAATGATAGACAAACCCTATAATGTCGTAGTTTATGATTCTTCTATAACACTAAGTTACATTTCAGGAGAATAAAAGTGGCTTGTAAAATAAATCTTGGTGACAAATCTTGGTAACAGACAAAAAAAAGTTATTTCTACATGAAATCATTGACAGTTATTATAACAAACAAAAAAGTGAATGTAAAATACGGTACAACATGCAGTAGCCTGTAACTCTCAGGTGAATTGTATGAGACAAAGGGCCATGACCTCGATTCAGACATCAGTCAGCTGCAGGTTGATGAGCTTATGATTTATTACTGATGTGAAGTTCAGTGTACACCACATGGCAGTAAAAGAATACCTGAGCTTCAGAGGTGCATCCTCGATGAAGTGCTCTGAAAAAGAAAAGCTTTATCTCAATAATGTCAGATGTGAATATGACCATGAGGGCATGTGACACCGTGGCCTTCAGAGCGAGGGCAAATCTCTCCATTCCTCTCTTTCAGTCTCATTTTACTTTTCCTTTATTCCTCATTCTGTCACTCTTCATAATCCTCTCTCCACCACCTCTGCCTCCTACTGACTCAAATAGCTGGGCTGTGATGCACACCATAGCACTTTGTCATCGTGTTCGGTAAGGGCAATTTGTTGATGATGCAATTTCCAAGGTTGCTTTACCTCTCTGGTTGCTTGTCAGAGGACGTTTAAAATATTCAGCCGGGGCGCGCATCTCTCTTCATTTATTTACATTCCAGTAATGCAACATATTTACACACACATCCTGCCGAAAGTGAAGGTTGACATGCAATTCCCAGCACTGTGAAACACTATGTTGGGGGTAATGAAAGTTTAACATGTATTGTAAATGTCTTTGCATGCGTGAAGTCTGCGCTCAGCCACACCGGGAGATGCTCAGATTGTGCTGCGTTATTTATGTGCAAGCTTTGCAGCTTACAGCAATAGATAGGGGGCAGTGACCTTAGGAACGACTATGCATGCCAACCATGGATATAAAATCAATACCTTACATGTCATGCTCTGTACTCACAGAAGGACAATAAGGAGTTACCACCGTAGGCTGGAGATTA
>CAFUXE010000363.1:741359-752016 GCA_903364295.1 Serranus cabrilla | reverse complement strand
TTTTGAGATGCATCAAGCTGAGCTAAGCTAACAAACTGCCCATTTAATGATCCCAAAATGTTGAAATATTTCTTTAAATAAATACTGAGTTCCCCTTTGGCTGGCTAAGAGTTAGGGGATGATCATTATTAACAAGTGCAAAGTGTGGAGGCGACTCAAAGTTTCCAACACCGCTGAGTGAATTCCAAATGTCAGCTTTGGTTTAGCTGACATTCATACTTTATCTGTTTTCTCAACAGTTAAACTCCTGACATTCTCACTTATTGAGACAGATAATTCATGTGAGCACTGAAGGATTGATTCAGTGAATCAGTACCTAAGAACAGAGCCTTTGGGAGAAGTGAGAAATATAAAGGTGAGTGCAAAAGAAAAAGAGAGAACTAGAAAGGACTTTCTTTGTCTGTTTTTCTGTTTGCTTTTCTGGTGACCGTGACAGTCAAACCATGACGCCAAAAAACTGTGAGAAACACTTTTTACTCTTTGATTGAAAGGTCTCAGCTGGATGTGTCACACTGAGTGAACAGAGGGCAGGAACATGTACTGTGTTTTTTCTTTCTGCAGTCTACAGGTTGTTTGTATTGGTTTGACGTGCAGAAGTATTGGAGTAAACCCATTTATGACAACAAAGAAGAGGCCGTATGAATAATCACCTTTGGGGGTGAACACCAAAGTTCCCCAGAGGGCAAAGAGTCCAAAGGTGTTTTCAACTGATCAATAGCTTCTGACTCCATGGAGGACTTACTCATTTATCTCTGATCTGTTAATCAGTGAAATCCCCTGCTGTGGTGCATATGTCTGATGTTAACTATAAGATCCATCACACATACACGTTTGCATGCATATACAGCAACATGTATATAATCAGAAGCTCTCAGCATGCCAGAGTGAGATATTAATTCATCACCTGTGCAAACCAGGATGGTAATTACATTTCCTCATTTATCCAACCAACACATTTTCATTTGCTGTTTGGCAGGGGATCAGACTGGATTCAGTCACCGTGTGCTTCTTAATCTTCCATCTTAGCTCTAAATGAACATTGTAAGTTGCAAAAGAAACAAGGATATCTTGAGTTATGATAGTTGTTCCATCCATATTTATGAGATTCGGCTCCGGTTGAGGACTGTGGAAAGATCATAGTTAAGAATTTGGGCATTTTAAATAAAAGATCTGCCAGTATCCGAAAAAAAATACAAAATACATCTGTACTGCTGAGGGCTCTAAGCACTGTCAATAAAGCAACATAATAACTAGAGCCCAACAGATATATCGGCTGACAGATATTATCGGTAGATATCGCATTTCAGTATTGGTGTTCATGCTGTCCAATGTGCTGTTATGAAATCTTTTTGACACAATGTATAATGCTGCTTGGTGTGATTTAGAAATGGTCAAAAGTCAGCAATTGACTGGCACTGAGCAGTAATGATGTTTATTTTAATTGTTTTGTATTCCTTGTATTTTTATCAGTTATCATTTATTGAATTGTCTGACAATGTAGTACACTGTATAATGTATAATGATGTTAAGTATTATTTAATGAAGTTTTATATTTGAGAAAGTAGCTCTATGCCTACCTTTGCAGACTGATGAAAAACTGATGCACAATACATATAAAAAATAAACAAAAAATTCACTATATGTGCCAGCATACTGGTTATCGACTAATTTCCCCCCTCTGAAATCAGTATCGGTGTGGCTATAGTATTAACATGGCATTAATAGGAAATGAGAGAAAATGTAAATACTTTACACTAAATATATACATTTCTTTTATCTTTTGGAAATTAAAAAACATGATTATGACTCACCATTGTATACAAATGACTAATAAATAAATAATTGTTTAAATGTATTTGTATTACTGGCAATCTATTTTATTAAAAAACTTTAGATGGGGAAACAACACTGTTAAAAAAGGTCATGTTTAGCTTAACCTTACAAAGAATAGAGGGACTTTGCATAAACACGGTTTTGAGTGAAGATATAATGTTCCATGGCTGCATCAGTTCAGGTTGCACCCTGTTTTGTACATATTATAATTGCACATGCAGAAAAGGACTGGAAATTATAATGTACTCCTTTCACATGGTGTGTTAATACATGCATGGTGGAATAGTTACTGGTTCTATAACTGTGAAATAAAAAGAAGAAAATGTAGCGCTTTCATCCACTGTTGTGTGGGATATTTAAATGTTCATGGGCCAATGCTGTGGAATTAGACACCCCCTACTGGTTGTACATTCTCATTACAAAATTAAACTTAGAAATTCATAGAATCTTGTCAAATTGTTTCACATATTTAGCAGTTACTTAAAATAAATATTACTTGAAGTACTGGTTTCTGAATGCATTCAGACACTGCAGTTTCAAATCAGTGTCAGTCATCACGTGCTGGATAGTAGTGGCAATATGACACTTTCTTTAATTCACTATACAGAAGTGTGCTTCTTAGTAGGCAGCACACTAATTGATTTTTTTTAATGATCTGATTTTAAAAAAAGCAAAGCATTACATTACACTTCTCTCACCTTGCACATTCCCACAACTGGAGATACAGTGTGGAGCCAGTGCCGACCTTAATTAGATGTCTGACAGTTCACCCTGTCGCCTCCTCATCAACATGCCTAATGAGATCCCACGAGATGATTTATGGATATGAAGGTGTTTCTCAGGGCTGGACACTAGAGCTTTGGCAGAAGTTACAGGATACTGTCCCCAGCATGACCACACGTTAACCTTTTTATGTATTCTAATTACTCTAAGGACTAGTTTCGTTTCCTGTCTTGGACGGCATATCTACTCACTTTCCAATCTACAGAGTAATTAGCACATGCAGCTTCTGAAATGAGGAGGCACTGCAGTAGCATGACGTAGAAATGGAAAACTCAACATTAAAATGTGGAATAAATATCAGTCACTGATATTATATATACACACGGCAATCACTCAGTTTTTTTTTTTTTATTAATGTAGTATCTAAATGCATTTCATGATTTTGTATGTCCTCTATTTCACCTTTTTGTCCAAACACTTGAGTGTTTTTATGGACTAAATCCAATTTAAGCTTGACAGTCTTTGATATATTTACCTCTACACTTATGAAGAGTAGACTTGTTCAGGTGATTCAGTCACCATTTAGTATTCAGTACAGCAGCACTATTTGAAATGAGCTGAGGTTTCTTAACCAAAATGTATTAGTAAGG
Organism: Serranus cabrilla; assembly: GCA_903364295.1. Classification (NCBI taxonomy): domain Eukaryota; kingdom Metazoa; phylum Chordata; class Actinopteri; order Perciformes; family Serranidae; genus Serranus; species Serranus cabrilla. The sequence goes on along the minus strand of CAFUXE010000363.1, from coordinate 748,810 downwards.
TATAATACAGTATTTAAAGCTCACCTTGAGCAATCCCCTTAAGAAAGCTCTTTTGAAGTTGCATTTATAGGCTGCAGCACACAGATCACAAATATAGTCAATACATCTGTCTTCAATAAAAAAAACCCATACATGTTTCCGTTTAGGAAAAGTATTGAAGAGGTGCAGCTCATCTTATAGGATGTCAATATGTTTTATTATAGATTTTCTTCCTATAATTCTGCAGTGCTCATAGAGCTTGTATAAAAGCATTTATCCCACATACAACACAAACATTTGATAAATAAATACAAAAAAATAGATCAACATTCACAAGACCGTATACCCAATTACCCAGACATTCATTGGTGCCTATCGTCATTAGGATCCATAGTGAAAAATCACAAAAGCAACATTTCAAGTTCTACTTTATACACAATGTAGTGGCATGAGCCTCGCCAAGAGACCGGCAATAAAAGTTAATTTAGGGAAACCAAAAAGGATTCATGATTGTGTATGCCAGCAATTCCCAATTTTCATTTTCTTCATAGTTATTCCCCTGTAAGCTCTGCGTTTAATGTTAATGTTTGAAACACGATGTTTCATTAACTTTAACTCTCTTCAGAATTTTCTTTGTTTGCTTCTTTGCTGGAGGGTGTGGTGGTAGCTGGTGCGTCACTTCAGATATTAAATCTTCATTACATATGTGTTGACTCAGAATTATTAATGCATAAAAATGTGGAGACCTGGAGAGAATTCAATCTAGTTCAACGGGAAGCTATTTAAAAGCAGCGACCCGTGGCTTATTGCAAATCCCACTTTAAAAATGTTACCTGTAGCGACACCATGTTGCATGCTTCCCCTGACACAAAGTTAAACTTCCAGCTTAAATAAAGTAGCGCCACATACAGAAGAAGAACAATACAAACGTGAGAGAAAACGTGAAAAGGTGCTGTAGTATTGCTTCACATAGAAAAATTCCCTCTCTGCTTCCCTGTCACCTTCCCTTCAGACCAAAGAAAAGATTCCCAGGCTCAACAACATGACCTTCTTTTCTATAGCAACTAACAATATGGCATTTATGTGAGAAAAATCATTTTCACAGATTTTCTTTCTTTCTGCATTCCGTGTTTAAGTTTCCAAATCCAGTTTCACTCAAACTTCACTGTGACCTGACGGCGTGCAATAAGAACGCACCGTGGGCCCTGGCTGAGACTTCTCTGTCACATAAAGTTGGTGGCAGGTGAACAAGTGCACATGACGGACACTGAAAAGAGGGCTTGTCTAAACAGAGACAGACAGACAGACAGACAGACACTCCCTCTGTCCAGGACACACATTCATGTGCATTCATTTTCATCTTATGAACTGAAGCGTTGTTCATTTCACAGAAGTTCTGCTTCATCGTCTTCGTCCTCAGAGCCCGACGGTCCCTGGCGAACTTCTTCATACCACTTGTTGGTCAGGGTCTTCATCTGGATCCGGCCGTGTAACAAGTCCTGTGAGAAACGCAACACAGGCACAAATCTGCAGCATCAGCACACACATAAGAATAAATAAACATACAGAAACATTGACATCTACATGTCTATCTATTGCTGGAGTCGATCCCAACTGACATTGGGACAAATGGAATCAACACTTTACCAACACTAACAATTACTAGTTTTATCAAATTAGAATACAGTGTGTGGGGTTGTTATATCGAAGAAATACAAGGACTGACACCAAATCAGTATGACTTGGAAGCAAAAGAACATGTCTAAGGGATGGTGAAATAGCACACGGCCTGCCAGGTTACTTAGAGGATTTCTGTCTCAATCACTTACCTCTTGGGTGAGCCTCCGGGTGAAGAAAGGGTTAAGATATTTAGCATCGAGCCACATAAAGCCCTTCAGATCTTGTCTCTGGTAGATGTGAGCCTCGTACTCCTCCTCTGTCAGTTCTGATAGGTGCTCTGACTCAATGGTATTTCCCTGGACAGAAAGAAGGAGTCAAGATCACAAACAGAAGGACCACAGATGAGGAAGGAAGAGCAGAGGTTGCAAAGAGGGGGAAGAACATCAAAGAGGGCAGGTTGTCAGGGGTGTTATACTAAGCTTCAGAAGATATCCAATACTGTGCACAAGTAATGCTAACACAATGCAAGTGACCTCAATGGTAAGGTGCATTTCAAAAGAATGACCCATTATCTAGACTTAGAGCTGATGGAGTCGACTGGAATGTTAAACACAATAGCTTGTATTCTGGTGTGTCTGGGAAATTGCACTAATGCCAGTTGTTGGGGTTTATTTGTGCTTGTCCGAGTTGTGCTGCTACTGAGCGTGCATCACTGTGATGAGAGTGGTTTGCTCCCCGCTGATACAGTGTCCTTCACACAAACCACAATCAAGCCTTTGATGATTTTCTCTCTGAAGAGAACAGAAAGGGTCTGATGGCGGATGAGAGGATGGCACAGCAAGTATCAATGCAGACAACAGGCCGTCTGTGTTCGAACTGAAGTGAAATCTGAGTGCTTCATTCATTACCATTTTCTCTGTCTTGCTGAGATTGATGTCTTTCTTGCTTTTGCGCCGCGACTGGCTTTCCTCAATGTCCATAATGCGAATGAGTGGCATGGTCCCGCCCCCCAGGAGGAGGATGGTGAAGAGAACGATGATGATGGTGGTGGTGCCAATTAGCTGCCGTTTTTCAATGGGCTCCAGGCCCAGATGGAGGCTCAATGCGTAGGGGATAGCACCTCTCAAACCTACCAGACAAAGAGAAGCATGAATGAACAGCATTAGGAAATGGAGATCTCATAAATGTTCATCCTTTATCCTCTGAATTTAGAATAAATACATATAATTTAAACTGAAATCTGGGCACTAGTATTGATAGGTTTTCAACATTGTAGAAATATGTAGGGACAGTTTTTTTCTCTATTGATTGATTAATTGTTTTGCCCGTAAATTCAGAAAAAAATTGTGATACACTCTAAACTAAACAGTTTTCTCTCTGTTTTTTTTTGTCCAAAACAACACATTTTGTGTTATTTTTCTGTTGTTGTAATATTGAATTTGGCCACCAGAGGATGACAGTCACCACTACTCCATGTCTATAACGGACTAGAAGTAGTCATGTTTATGTTTGAGTTTACACAAAGACATGACAGTAATATTACAGTGATTACTTACAAACAATCTAACTTGTATTTAGAGAGCATGGAAGAAAATAAACCCAAACATGAATGCTTTAAGTCCTGTTAGTACATGGGGTAGAGGTGCAGTTTAGCCTCTTGTGGAAAAAAGGAGAATTACAACATCGCAAAAAGAAATTTTACCTGCCAAAACCTTTTTCCAAGCAGTTTTCACAGATGAAATAAAAAATAACTTATGATGCTAACAAATTCCTTTTTCCATCTGTCCTTAAAGGTGATAATCACAGGAGAGAAAGAAAACTATTTAGATAATGGATCACACCAGAATCTCTTTTCTCACGTGCCTCTAAAACAATTAACAACATCTGCTGATTAATTTTCTGCTAGTTGACTTATTAATTAATGGATTACTTATTTCATCTCTACTTGCATTGGCACCCAAAGTCACACACCATGTTGTTGCAATGATCAAAGCTTTCATGTGGAAAAACAGCAAACTGTCTTTTTTTGTAACACATTAGACAAGAGATTGGCTGTATCAGCTCACCACTGAACCACATGATGAACATCATTTTGGGTGTGATCTTGTGGTCTCTGAAGAAGTTCAGCAGGAATGACAGGGGGAAGATGTTTATCGCTCTGCCGAGAAGAACCAGGACCTGCGGAGAGAACACCCGCCGTCAGGGACAATCATGGGAACGATCCAGGGAACATAAATCGACATCAGCGTTCAGATAACATTTAAATAATGCAAAAGCACTCACTATGCACCAGATGACGAAAGATATTTCAAAGTTATGAGGGAAGCTGAAGATGGAGAGACCAAGGAAGGCAAACACACATGTTTCTGGAGAGACAAAATGCAAAAATAGTGTTAAGAACTTGTTGCAAAATGAAAACAAAGGGAGAACGTATGGAAGTTAACTGACCACACATAAAGGCCATTGTACGCAGCGTCTGCTGCATGAGGATCTGAGTGACGGGAGACAAGTTGTGATGAGTGTAGTGAGACATCACGATTCCCGCAAACAGGATGGACATTATTCCTGTAGATGGAGAGAGAGAATGGCGTTTAAACTAAGTGCTACAGAGTTAAACAGAAAAAAACGGACATCTTTGATACGCATTTTATGTGTATGTGTGCACCCACCAGACAGTTTGATGCCTTCTGCCAGGCCATAGGGAAGGTACGCAAAGATGATCATCATACCGAACTCCAGCGAAGGAGTTTTCCTCAGATCAAAGTGTTTCAGAAACTATTCAGTGAGTTAAGGAATTTAAAGAAGATGAATAAACACATAGGATTTTAAAGTTCTCTCTCTCACACACATAAACATACACACACGCAAAATGAGTCTGGATACAAGGGCCGAGATGAGTCCAGTGAGGGTTCCCAGGGCAGCGGAACCAAAAAACATTTTAAGGAAATAACCCAACGCTTGGATGAAAGTCTCCCAGCCTGTCACCATGGAGTTGTCTGAGCGAGAAAAGAAGCCCTCTGCTGTGCTGAAAGACAAGAGAACAAATAAAAAGTCAAAGGGAGCCACAAAATTTCAGTTGCACATCCTTTGGTGTAATACCTCTACCTGACACTAGAGGGCAGAAAAACTCCACCACTGAATCCTACAAACTCACAAACATGAAGGATTTTGTGTGTGAGATTAGAGTGTGTGCAGAGTTTGTAATCCTGCCATCAAAATCCTGTTTGCTCAACAGAGGTCAGCTGTATTGTTTCACCCCCACGACTTAACAGGAATAGAAACATGAGGGAATTTATTGTGACATTTGTCCACACACGGCACATATTAGAATATTCTCTGAGCCCCAATCATTTGTTTTTGAATGTCAAATGTCTAAAAGACTTTCAGGCACAACTGGATGCATTACCGCTCAAGTATTTACTCTGCAACATCTTTAATATGTTTCTTAGCAAATATAACTGTCAGCAGTGAGCTACCGAATTCTTCTTCTTATATCTTCTTATATGTGTATTCTATCATGTTTGCATCCCAATATTAACAATTTTAATGTTAGAAAGTTACTGATAAACTAGGTACACAGACAATCCAATTGTAAAAATTAAATGTTTTATATTTACAGTTACCTCGACAAGCAGCGAGGCAACACAGCATAACTAATAATCAGATTTGAGTGCTTATAACAAGCTCCAAAACAAATGCATTAGCTACGTGGCTGCTGTAAACAACTGTGCCAAACTGTAAAGTAGCTTTCTAAGAAAGCCAGTCAGTGAGGTGCTAACAACAAGCAAACTGCCAGGGCTGTTCAGCCTATCCATTATTCATGCCTTCATTTACTCTACGGGGGCATGCAGACACTTGAGATCACTTTGCACATTTAGCTGGTTGTGAGTAGGAGAGATAAGGCAGCAATAAAGTGAGTACAGAGACAGCAGATAGGATGACAGCGACGGACACAAACAAGGGAATCCGTCCAAGTGTCTGTTTCTGTCAAACTTGTCTGTCAAGATTTAGTTTGTGTATGGGCATGTAAGTGCGTGCGTGTGTGTGTGTGTGTGTGTGGCTACCACTTTGATGATAAAAGCCAATCTTGATAAACAATTCTGAGGGACACTATAAATAGACTGTCCCCTATGACTACAGCAGTTTCATGAAACATGAGGGACTTTATGTCTCGCTACGGGAAGTTTCTGGGATGACACAGATACTACGAAACATTCCGACAGCGATCCATATATGTGAAAAAAATTCAAATTTTTTAAAATTTTTCAGCCGCATAATGAATGTGGGAGCATAATGGAATACTAAATGTTTTACAGTAAATTATCTTTTTTTATAATAAAGGTTTCTTTGTTTATGTTCTGGCACATCCACTATCAGTCAAATTGTTATATCAAACATTGGGATGGGTATCAGCCCGGGAAATCAGCGTATTCAAATTTATGAAAGGCAATAAAATTTGGTTTCTTCGCTCCTCCACACTTCCTGTCATAGAGTAATCAGCAGAAAGCAGGTGGGGTTCAAAGGTTGAAAAACGCCTGACTACATCCTAACTGACATTTACAATTCTGAGGGACTGGTGTGTCACTGCGCGTGTGTGTGTGGTTTTGGCACTAGAGCAGATAATTGAAGCCTGAGGTGAATATAAGTCATCACTGCAGCAGGTGATGAAATAAAGATAAAATATATAAACAGCATGAAAACCCTGACCATGTGTCTTCATCGAGCTAATTGCAATATTTTTTCAGATGCAAGTAATTCTGACAGACGGCGTTAACATTTGTGTTAGGTAAAACTAATATCAAATATTATTTAATACTACTGTTTGCATGAGCCTTTCATGACATCTGCAGACTAAGCGCACATTGTTCTTCATGGTGGTAAAAAGCTGTGCAAACATCATGCATGGGCAAACGTAAATGTGCCAGTGTTCTCCCCAGGAGAATAAACAAACCCAGAGGGAGTGGACAGAGAGAGAGTCTTACTTGGTGAGGACAATGGAGACTGCGTCGTTGAGGATGCTCTCACCGAACACCAGCATGTTGAGGACTGGGTCCACGTTGAGGGCGTTAAAGATGGCGATGGTAGCTACAGGGTCCACAGCTGAGATCAGCGAGCCGAAGGCAAAGCTGCAGCAAGGGAGTGAACATGTGTTATACACTAGTCACTTTTACAGGTATTAACATAGGAGAAGAATTAAAAAACAAACACACAGGACAAACAGAGAGAAACCACACAGCTTGTTTGTTAAGTAAAAGGTCAGGAAGAGGCAGACAGGAGATGCAACACCTCAAGAAAGAATAAATGTTTGTCATGGTTGCACAATTGAAATTGGTATTTTAATAATCAAAATTTTTGGAAATAGGTAAATCCTGTCCCCAAATATAATGGCTTTTTACAAGGACGTACATTTCACCTAAACGTGGGTATAATTACACAACACATTATGGCAGTCTTTGTCAAATAAATCAGACCTGCAACAATTTGGTAAATAATGTGAAGTACTACATTTCATTCATTTTACATGAATTGGGCATTTTGTTGAGATGTCTTAAGAAAGGTATAATCCTCTCCCCTCATTTAAAGAATTATGCTTTTGTGTCCTCTAGCTTGTGCCAATAAATAAACAAACTCAAACTAAAATAAAAAAAAATTAGATACAGTACAAGAAGTCCAAGAACACATTATCTACCTTCTGAGATTTCCTTCAACAAACACAAACATAAAGACAAACGGGAATAGCCCTGCTTGAACACAACACACACACACCCATGCTGACTGCGCACCAATAAGGACACAGACATGTGAACAATAACAATTCCAAGATTCTCTAACACACACACACACACACACAC
>CAFUXE010000363.1:708062-741128 GCA_903364295.1 Serranus cabrilla | reverse complement strand
CTGGGTGTGGAGGAGCAAACTGCTGGTGTATCAGTCATCTCTGACAACTGGATGAGCTTGCTGTTCGGAACATGGCTAAGCAGTTCAGCAACTTATTTCTGAGGGCTTAAGGTAGACTGAAGGTATCTGTGAGTGATGCTATTGTGCTAAAGTAATCTGCAATATCCCTCAAAATAGATTTGATAGAGAAAAAAAGCTGATAGAGTGAAATACCAACACTCACCTATCAGTCATTGACATCTTATAGATCACATCTGCCTGTTAAAAACAGACAGAAAACAGACATTATCAGTAATAATCAGGTTACATCAACATCTGTAGAACAAGACGAGATGTTCTCAAGTGAAAATATTTATTCAAAACATGTAAACCAGTTTACACGTCAGGCCCTGGCAATGCTGACAGCTCCTGACAGATACTACTACAATCCTCACCTGCCCAAGGAAATAGATACCCCCTCCGACGATGAAGGCCGAGATAGCTGTGCCAATTACAGCAAACAGGGTAATGGAGCCAATGTTCTGGAAGAAGTTACCCTGAACATACATGGACACACAGCTTAGGAATTCATGGGGTTTAGTAGCATGACATTTTTGAAGTCACATGGTGTTACATAACATGTAGCAGGCATTAAAGTGAAAAGTAGGACACGGTACAGGTACAGAGAAAATAAGGCATTTCACTTGGAATAATGGAGCAGAAATGTATCTATAAATAATCTACACTAATAAATAACAAAATGTTATGAGCCACCTTTTTGCAATTCATCTTAACACTAAGTTATGATAATATATGACAAGTGTGACAATAACAGGAAAAACACAACTGACAGAGAGCAGAGCTGTTTTTATTATGCTTTCATACCACAAGCAGCCTGAAGCAAAAGCAAACTTAAAGCCTGCTTTGTTCCCTGTTTGTTTTTGTCTTAATAATAGGACTAAAACAGAGCAATGTTTAAATGCATGTGCTGGTTTGCACTTTTAAGCACATCACATGCATTATGAGTCAAGGCCTATTATACATCTTGAGCCATAAATTCAGCTTCATGCACACACCCTGACGTACCTTATGTAAAGAGTATCCAGATTCAAATATGATGGGCGGCAGGAGCAACAGGAAGAACATGTTGGGTCGGAACATTTCCTCCTCCTTCAAGAGAGGTACAGAGACACAGTTACATACAACCCACATATATATATAAAAAGAGGTAGCAGTGGTTAGGTTTTAGTGGTTTTAATCTCAAACTGTAGTTTCACACTGACTAATAGTAAGAATTTGCAGCGGTGAAGGGAAAGTCCAACGAGCTGGAAGCTGCAAGTATTAAAAACCATGTGGTTTATTCATACACACGACATATATATTAGAGCCCCACAGATCGGTATCCTGTCCAATATGTCCAATAACCTTTTTTTTTCAAAATATATAATGCAGAAAATGTATCTTGGATTTATTTAGAAATTGTGTTTGCTATTCATTGTCTTATTCTTTTTTTTTTATTAGTCAGCATTTGGCTGACACTCAACAGTAATGATGTGTGTCAGCCACATGATGTTTATTTAGCTATTTATTTTACTCCTATTTATTCTTTATTTTCTCAGTTATCACGTATAGAATTGGCCGGCGATGTTATACATTGTTTTCTAATGGATAATAATGTAAATAATATTTAATAAAGTGTCATGTTTGAGAAAATAGCTCTGGGTACATTTGCAGAGTGGTGAAAAATAGGTTGCCAGATATAAATATCAGCAACCATATTGATTATTAATGAATTTTACCCCCCTGAAATCAGTATCCGAATTGGTCTTAATATCCTATATCTGTTAGGCTCTAATAGATATAGACAAATTTTGTATAATCCTTACTTTATGTTAGCAAAGCAGCACCTCTATGGTTCCACCACTTCGCTCTCACATGCAGAGATCAGAACATCCAAATGAGCAAATATTGACCAGTCCGGCCACTGGTCTTACAACATTATATACAGCAAAATATATCCAATGATTTTATAGCAATTTGATAATATATATCAGCATATACTCAAGCCTTACGTCAGATTCAATAAATTGCCAATCACAGCCAACAGTAAACACTGACAATGAAGAAAGGGATTTATTTGATTCATGTTTTGTCATGTTTTGCCATCTTATAATAAGCTATGTTAATACTAATCAGTACCGTTATATATGAGCAAATTGTGTGTGTGACTGATAAAACATGTGCGTGTGGTCGTTACGCAATCCCAAACAAATATTCTCTACTATTCATCTGACCGATGAAGGCTGGTTCAGTGACCATCCGCTGACTTAATACTTAGTCATGGAAGAGGGGAAGGGGTGAAGAGGGAGGCCATGCCTGAGCTGTTAGCAACAACCCTTAATCTGACAAAACAAATTTGGATGTTGACTTCACGATGACAAACACACACACGCTCGTCAGGTGCTCATCGGGGGGAATGCCCGCCTGCCAGCCAATTCATGCATTCAAACACTGCTTCATGCCCTTTCTTGCACAGATGCTATAAAAAAAACATGTGAATCCCTATACATGCTTTTTTGAAATCTCTCTCTCTCACGCACACACACAGTCACTCAAGCCCAGTAACCACAGCTCTCTGATTATTTCAGCGATATAATGAAATCATTGTTGCTTCTCAGCTGAATGGGCCAGCCTCCAAGATCAGGCGTAGGCATCATGTGCCCATGCATTACGCTCTGGCTGCCAATGTGTCTGTGCATGATGCGCCATGTGTTCTTGTATAAGCATGTGAGTGTGTTCAGTGCATAATCTAGACTAGCAATGTAAAAGTCAATATACGGTATGCATTAGTGAATGTTCGTAGGAGAGGTCTATTTCTGGGCCATGGTTGACCCTGCAGTTGTGTCTGTCAGAAAGATGGAAGCAGACAGGCTCATATTTACTCCATTCAGTCAACAATCTCTCTCATTGTATTATGGCAGCCAGTTCTGACAGCTGGTAGAGCCTGACTCCCGACCCCAATAACCCCACAAGCAGATGGACATGAAGACAATTACTTCCTAAAAATGATCAATTTATTTCTGTTCATGCTGCAGAGATGTTGTTTCCTAAACGCAAGCAATGAAAAACCGCTGAGGGGTGTGCAAGATATAAACATCATGTACTTTCTTCTAACAATTACAGATTGAATCTACAATGATCCATAATTTAACATTAAGTGTGATTGGTTGATATTAACTGTTTAAAAAGGGCAGTGCTGACAATTTATCACAAACATGATGACGTGACTTGTTTAATGTCTTGTTTAATCTTCTGAATTTTTTATCTATGTACATACAATAATTCGGGGCTATGACCCAAAGGAGCATGGTGTGATTGGTGAATGAGATGAAATAATAACATAGCACATGGGTAAATTAAAAACTGTACATGTTTGGCTTTCAAGATATTAACTTTGGCTCTAATGATCCATTTGACAAGACCAGCCGACACTATTCCAGCTACAACTGCACAAGCTATAAAAGAACTAGGTCAGGTATAGAGGATACCCTATACAGGATGTAGTAAAAGGCTTTTCTCCTGCTGACTTTGTGTTATGAAGCATTCAAATTTCAGGAAAAGCAGGCCGACAAGGACTGCTCCCAGACTACCACATTTTCTTGACATTTATCTCAGGCCAAACTCCACCCTTCAGGGCAGGTGAAAGGTCAGGAATGAATATTAACACCTGAGACACTATGCATGCACTACACTCTGACATCTACAGCTGTACTCCTGCATGCATGCATGCATGCACATGTTTTACTGCCACATATAGGACTGTCTAGTGGAGGGACTGAACACACACAAGCATTGCACAGACTTTGCTTATGCACATTTACACAGATTATCAGCAAGCTAGTGCTGTGTATTATTTAGTCATACTTTTAGTAAGGGTGGAATTACGAGCTAAAACTATTGTCAATTAATCTGTTAATTACTTTTTTTTGATTAACTGATTATTAATTCAGCTATGAAAATGGCCAATGCAATTTCCCAGAGCTCAAGGTGACATTTTCAAATTAGTTGTTGTGCCAGGAAAACAGTCCAAACCCCAAAGATATTCAATTTAAAATTATATTAAAAAAACAAACAAAACAAATACAGCAAATCCTCCCATTTGAGAAGTTAACCATCATTTGTTTGGAATTTCCACTTGATAAATGACTCAAACAATTATCAGAATTGTTGGTGATTTAATTACTGTTGATCGACTGATCAACTAAATATTAAATTTGCGGTCAGAGTGCACCTGATTTAGCTCATCCAGAGACCACAAGCAAAGATGCGGTCTGAGAGGGTGTAATGAGATTTCAGAAACACTGATATTGATAGACAATGGAAACACATATGTTGTAAGAGCAGAAAAGATGAAATGGATACAACCAGAGAGCAGAGGATGGGCATACTCCAGGGAAGTGCTGAGACAGAGCTTGAACTAAATGAGAAAAGATGAATGCCAAAGATGAAGGCAGCACAGTTAAAAGAGGGGTTGAGAGATATACGAGCAGGAACGATGGAGAGACCTTCACTCAGAGTACAGGCTCCCTGGAGGCTCAGCTTTGACACACAGTGACATCACCACATGGGAAAAAGGCCCCTGGAACCACAATTAAAACTGTTCTCCCTGTGTCGCTCTCTCCACGGCGTGGGAGAGATCTATTAAAAGTATGTGCTGCCCTTTGGGGCTTAAAACACACCACTGCAGCCACTGAGGAAAATGAGGCAACATAATACAGTACAGGGAGAAAACTAAATTATTATCTAGAGTATACGGCAGATGCAAATATATTCACCTATGTATCTCTCTCAGCGCTTTGCCTAGGAGACAAATTGCTGCTAGCGTGTTACTTCGTACCAGTATGCTATTTCTTCTTCAATCTGTGTCAGAGCACAGGGGAGAGATGGGCAGATGAGAGAAAAGGAAGAGCAGTGAACAGTACCAGAAAAGCACATGAGGGAAAAGCTTCTCTTCATATGCTGGACTGTAGGGAGAGGACTGTAGATAGAGCGGTTGGTGGCTAAAAGCAAAGACAGCAGATTGGTGGTGCGAGAATGAGAGTAAAGCCGGTGATGACAGGATGCTGCCGCCTGAGGGGTTTGTACACCCTTGGTGGTTTGTGGGGCAGTCCCAGAGGCTTGCTAGATTAGCCAAGTGGGCCAGCTTTAGAAACATGCTAGTCGGAAGAGATGGCGCCAGCATTGAAGGCAGCTCCAAAGCGTGTGCATACAGCCAGTTTAAAGCTGCAAAATGAGCTAATGATTGAGAAAAACAAAGAGGTAAAACAAGGACCTGTGAGTAAGTGCACTGTATGCACAATTTCAAAAGAGTTGCAGCTGAAAAAATGATCCTGACAGAAACATAGTTTAGCCACTGGCTGTGTTACTCACTGAACAGGTTACATGGTGCATCCTGCTCTTGGGGGCTCTCTCAAAAAACAAATAGGTCAGACATAATGGATTTGCATCAAGGCCCGGGTCTTTTCAAGTCTCCAAAGGTCTAGAAACCACTTAGCATATCCATGCTCTTGCAAAGAAGCTGCAGCAGTGTAACTTCATTACACTCTACTTTATAAAACGGCAAAGTGACACCACGACATAAAGCCAGTGCCTATTATATATGGACAGGTGAGAAGGTCTGCGAGTTCAACAAACACAGAGATAGTGGTCCAGAGATTCACAGGAAAGGGCCAAAGGGGGGAAAGGGGCTCCGGGGGCTCTGGTTACTAGTAGTGCCGATGACTCAGCAACACCCTGGGGCCCCCATGGCTAAAAAACAATGGGCCCCAGTGTGCAAGAAACATTGACACAACCTGTCCTCTTTTCCGCCCTCCCCCTCACTCTGCATCTCTTGTTCATTCGTTCTCTCACTCACTGGCAGAGAACAAGGAATTTTAATTAAAGGCTGTGAGAACCAGGAGAAAAAAAAGGAGGGCTCATAGGGACACAGGGGGAAAGATAGCGAGCAAAGAATGGTGTGTGTCACTGTGGGGAGGTGACAGAGTGGAGATAGAAAGATGAGATTTGTGACATAAACAGTGGCCAGGAAATGAAAGACTGAGCAAAAAGAATGGCAAAGAATGAGAGATGGAAATCTATAGCATAGAGACGACAGATGTTTATTTGGTTGGAGATGGGTGGGGGGTTTCCGGAGAATTTGCTGTCGGATAGATTGCATCACATAAGAAATAACCTACACGCTAGGCTTGATACATAAGGTTTCAATAAGCTAACCATTAAACAATGCAGACAGTGTTTAATGGTTTGTTTAATTGCATTTCATATCAAGAATGCAGTGGGTGTAACTCTTTAGCTTATGGATTGGAAGCAATTTTGTCATGTATTGCATAGTATTATGAATGCGTGTCTGTGGTGTGTGGAGGACTGTGGTTGTTTTGCCTCATGCTAAACAAATAATCCACACTAAGCACCATTAATTATGCGTTAGTTGTGAACAACAATTGTGGCCGGTGCAGTGTGGACACAAAGAGCTGTGAAGCAGGGTGTGAACAGAGAGTCAAACTGTACCTTCCAGTTGGCCAGTTCCTGGAACTCAATGATCTTAATGAAGCCTCCCATTAGGATCCCTGGAGAAAGAAAGGAGACACGAAAAACAAAACCACTGTTTAAATATTTTACTACTTCATATGAAAATTTGGATGCCTGGCAAATTTCCACTATAGTTCAGGGATAAATTAGATATGAGAGTGTAAAAGGGCTATTGTCTTAGCTTTGTCTTTGAAAAAGTCCCCTTGGGCCTTCAGCTCTCTTGTTACACAGCCCAGCAGAACATTAATTAAAAGGGCGAGGAAAACACAGAGATGTGTAAAGGGCAGAGAAAGACAGCGATAGGATGGAAAAAGAAATGATGCGTTCGCATCAAAGCATTGTGTAAGACCCTGAATATACGGGTAGATGGGAAGGGATAGTGCAGAGGAAAACAAACAATGAGTAGATGAGAGAGTGGAAGTTATGAGGAAGGAAGAGCAGTCCTTCCTGATTTGTAAGCAGAGTGTTATCTCTCTTCAGCAGAAACCCCTGCTCCAAACACTGAGACAAGCTCTGTCTCACGTTCAGCACGCAGGTCAGGCAAGGGGAAAAGGCCTTCAGGGTCAAGACAGATGTGTGTCAGTGAGTTCGAGCGAGAGTAACTGCACAAACACGTAAAGAGAACACAATAGAATGCAGTAGAGGAAGTAGAATTAACCTGAAGTGAACTCAACCAAGACGCAAAATAAATCTTTGTTTTCACAACGCAGCACTTCCTGATGTTGGGTTTTATTAATCTTAAAAAAGACACAAACCTGACTTAGATGAAAATAATTTTAGCACAAGCATTTGAGTGATGGATGGACATTTCTATGGCATCATGTGTGCAAGAGAGAAAACATGAGGAAGGGTGGTCAGACTAAAAGATGTACATCATGAGAACGGCCATTACCTTTATTATTTATGTGCGCTCTAAAAACAGCAAAAGTGACGTATTCTGGAAAACTCCCAAATGAGTCTCAACATCAGATTGCTGTACTCAAACCGTCGCTGCTTTTCAAAAAGAACAAGATTTCCTCGAGAGTTCTTAAATACAGAAACATTGTACATGTATTGACCCGGCCTGTGCAGAGCAACACGTTACATCAAAAGTACTCACCAAGAGACACGACAGCCACACTCTCTGGAAGAAAATGCAGTTTGAACTTGATAAGCAGGTGCACCAATATGATGCAGATACCTGGGGTGATTGGGGAAAGCAAAGAACAGTGAGTGAATATTTAGGACAAATACATCCATGTCCTGAACATCATGTCACACCAACTCAGATCAGCCCAAAAATAGCCCCCACATCATATAGTGTTAACATCTTTTCTCTGCTGCCTTCCTTCACACAAACTACTATAGACTGGGCACGGATGTCTGTGAAAAATCACATTGCTCTGACTTTATTTCCTCTCATTAAAGTCTAAATAGATACTTAAATACACATATTAGTCTCTGAAAAAATATTATGCAAATAAGTTAAAATACACTTGCTTGACATAAATATCACTACAAAAGCAGTTGCTTGACATTTAAAATTATAGTTCTGAGACTGTGCAATAAAGATAATTGCCCCCCAATTAAAACACAAAATTAGGTTGTGACAGTACGATAGGCAACCATGTGTATCAATGTGCTAAATCAGTGCAAATGCATATTAGCATAATTATGATGACAAACCCCAAGGCGACAATGAAGTTAAGTAAACGGCAATTCATATATACGGCAGAAATGCAGCACAGCAAATGAGATAGTCATAAGGTACAGAGTATGCAACACTGAAAGCAGCAGAGGTCGGATCATCAAAGCTAGGCTGTGTTGTCATTGGGGAGATATAAAACTCAGGCCTAATTAAAGCACATACGGTACATAATGTTAATATGGTTTTCTGGAAGTGCTGTTTAGGACTAGTGTGTGGTCTCTATATTGCCCTCTAAGGTGGCCTCTCATTGATTGATCACTACAGTCTCTATCAAAACACTGACGGTATTGGTATTAACTCTAGGAGACAAAATGACTCTTTTCTGCATGTTGTGCTTCCCGCATCCAATCCAATATTTGCTACGCTGGAACATTTGGTTCAAGACTAAGTAACATGTTTATGTGTTTACAAAGTGAATGAGTCTAATTGGTAACCTTATGCATGATTTATGCCACTTCCTTGGTACAAACCCTTACTGTGGTAAGCATGTGACTTAACCTGCAGTGAACTAAAGTGCATAATGGGCACTTTGTGTCTGAAGAAGCTCTTGGTGATCTTGCACATACTGTATTTATGTTTAGCCACATCCTTCCTTTATCCACTTGCTTCATCCTGAATCACCAACCACACATCTGTTTCAATGAAACACTAAAGTGACTGTACATTTACCCTCGATTATTAGGTCTAACTTATGTGCATTGGATGAACCACAATGATGATATTGCCCATTGTTTATTTTCTTCCCTCCAATCATTTCTGTATGTTCAGAAGGACAGTAGAGCAGATTTATCTTGTAAGGCTACATCCACACTATTACACTTTTAGTTTGTAACAAAAAAGATCTCCGTCCACACAAGCATTTAAGCACTTAAACAATTCATGTACACTGGGCAGGAATGTCCTGGTGTAAACAGAAATACAGAAACAAACACGGAATAAGAAAGACAATGGTGAAACGACCAGAGATTTCCATGCTTGGACCAACAATGACGTGAACTTTTACTGAAAGTAACACAGGAGTATAACATGTTAAAGGTGGCTGAAAACATAGATTGGGAGTAGTTGCATAGAAAATACAGCAACATATGAGAGTGGAGCCAAAAGCAACATCCGGAGGAAGCCTTGGCAGTGGGTAAGGGGAAACAACACAAGAAAGATTAAATAACATAAGGTTTGTAGGCCTAACTAACTGATAAGACCCAATAAGTAAGCAAACGTGGGCATCTGTGTCATTGTTTCCAAAGTCTCCATTTCCTTGCATTAAGACTAAAACAGAACACTGAATTAATAACCGCAGCCTTTCCAAAATCTCCATTTAGAGGTGCAGAAACACCAGAACACTGTGGCCACTTGATGTAAACATAGCAAAAGAGTGGATGTAGTCCTTAATGTGCATGGGAACTTTTTGCTACCCGTGAGAGATTTCAACAAAAAATCAAGAAAGAAAAGTCTGTGTTAGACAGATATTCAGCAATGCAGCAAGAGAGAAACTACTAACCAATAACCAGCAGGCTGAAGAATATGGTCAAGCCACTGGACTGCTCTTCTTCTTGGGCCTTGACCCCTGTCTGTACAGGTAGAATGGGCTTGGGAGTTGGGGGTGCGGGGGTCGTCTGCTTGACAACAGGTTTTGTAGAGTGGAGGGTCTCATTGCTGTAGTTGTCAGTGTCATTGGACTTGCTGTAAGGAAAAATTAATAATCAGTTGATCAATTAATAGATTGACAGACAGGGCTCTGGCTTTAATTTAAATTGCTATAATCACAGAATTCACTTCAATCGACCCACATTAATCTTAAAGCTCAATAAAACAAATTAGTTTTAAACTGGAGAAAAGAGACACACTAGCTGCAAACAGTCTCATCCTTTTCCACCTAAACCCTCCTATTTTTCATATATTAATATTAAAGTGAAGACTCGTTACATTATGACGATAGGACAACTACATTAGAACCCCACTTAAATGTCTAATGTGAGACTAAATAAAGGGACCATACGAAAGTGTTATCAGATGTGATTAAGGCTATTCCTTTTATAGCCATGTCAAGCTAAGGTGGTACCGTCAGTTTTATTTTTTAGCCAGCCATTTCAAAACATTTAAAGAACTGCTGTAGGTTAACTTCCCAACGTGTCTTTTAAAACGCTAGTGGAAACCCTTTAACAACATAAACACTATGGAGCTACTGCTAGCTGGCTAGCGTTAGACAGTGCTAAGTTGCTCCAAAGTGAGAGTCCTTAAATGAATATGTTGCCTCAAACCTGACAGACTTCCCATCCATCTGTGGGTTAATTGAACCGTGTCCATCTTTTTCATGTTTAGTTGCTATTTGCTGGTTTTCAACTGGAGTATTCTTGTGGTTCACATCTCCAGCTCCGTCGTCATCTCTTTCACGTAGGTCCAACGACTTCTCCCTCTCAGTTCGCTCTGGCGCGCACGGGTTTACGAATAACAGCAAAAAGGACAGCAACACGACTTTATGGCTAACCCCTCTCATTCTCAAACCAGTACATTTAAACCAAAAAACAGCGTTTTGTATTAAAAAAGACTGGAAGCTCCATGTCGACAGCTTCATGTATCTGTTGACATCACAACTCTACTTCCTGGTTTCCAGGTTTATTCGTTGGGAGTTGTAGTCCTTACGCTGTAAGGATGACGCGACAAGATAACAAAGAAACAAACGCACGTAGTTTAATGCAACCATTGTCAAACAACTAAATATGTTCCTGTCAAACTGGATACGATTCGACTTTCAGTGATATTATTCATGACACGAACGATGGGTCACCGAGTTATCTTTCGTACTCAATTTCCCCTAAGCCATTGTAGTGTCGCGTCAGCCATCCACCGGCTGTTTTATGGATATTGTAGTTTTAGTGTTGTCTGCACTAGCTACAAATTACCTGCAGATGCAGAACACAATAAAAAAATACTGCCACCTTGTAATGTTAGATGGGTCCAACTCCAAATTTATATGTACATGTACTTATCAATAAAACAAATCAGAGGTTGAGGATCAAAGTATGTATACCCCACATCTTTATTGTTATGAAGACATACATGAATGAGTAGGCCAATACTGTAAGATGAAAATCATACACCTATTCAGTACAGCTTTTATATTAGTTCAGCATTGTCTGGGTCCCATTGCTAAATAAAATGTAGTTTACACCTATCAAAGGCAAACGCAAAAAAACCCGATGTAATATAAGCTATATACACTATGGATCCAATACAAAATCACATTAAGACTTCTTAAAGAAGATTTTTTTTTTTTAAAGTAAAAAAGTTTTCTAGTGTTGTTAATTCGGATTCATTGTCATTTTTGGATGTGGTTGACAAGATATTAATAGTATTAATAGTAAATAATAGTATTTATAGTATTAGTATATACTAGAATCACACACAGAGACATGTATTCAAGAATAAAACTGCACATTATAACCATAATAGGTTTTATAGCCGTCTGACACTTCTCAGCAGTGTTGGAGTAGGCTTACATTTTGCTGTCGCTTGCTGGTGATTTGACTACATTCACATTTGAATAGTGATTCAATTAGTTTTTTTTTTCTTTTTGCCATTTTGTGTATAAAACTCTAACCATTTTGGACCATAAAAAGGCAGCTGTTGCGAAAGCATGCTCAGGCAAAGCATTCCTCAGGCAGTCCAACCACGCAATTGACCTTTTACCTTCGTGTGGTGCATGTGTAAAAGGGTGAGCGATGTTCAGTGCTCATACAGAGAGAACGTCATCATGGACAAACCTCCTAAAAATTAAAAAGAAATGTTCTGAGAAATTGTGGCATGCTAATTTATAGGTTAACTGGTTAACAGAATAGGCCTGGTTGCTGCAATACCTCCACCTGCACTCTGGGTATTGTATACAAAACTAAAGCTGACATTCCTTGCACTTATTATTATTATTTTTGGTGGGGCATTTATGAATGACCTATATGAACAAGTTGGCTCAATTGAGAGGCATTACTTTGCTGCTATGTGGCTTTTTTTATTTATTATATTCTATTATAATATAATATAATATAATATAATATAATATAATATTCTACTATAATTTCATTTACACTGTCAATCAAATAATTTTCCTAAGAAGCCTTAGTATGTCTCCCTAGGATAGCATTGATGTAGTCCAGTGTGACGGCTGGTAGCTTGCCAAGCTATCAAAGTAGCTTTCCCAACACTGCTAATATGAGAAATATTAGATATTATAGGCTATATTTAACAATCAACAACATAAAATTGGCCTAGAAACATTATGTTTCAGCGCAAAATGCATATGAATGAGCTGGTTATAGTTAAATAAATGCTTGGATTAGTCATAAATCAGACATCTCTCATCTGAATCCTGTTAAACTAAATAGCTAGCTTAGAAGATTACATCTGTCATAATCTTGTGACGTTGTGACACTGTAGTTACGTTACTTATGATTTTTGGTCGCCAGGTTACGTTGTTAGCGTTGTGGGCACGTACTTGTTTTGTTGGGTACCGTTAACGCCCACTTTAGGTATTGCTCATTTTGCGGAGAGGCAGCCCCATTCATAGGGCCAGTAGGGGAGGCAGGCAAAGCGCAGGAGCGGCCAAACACCATCACCGTCGGAGAGTGTGAGCCAAATGATGGTCTCTCCCTGAAAATACCAGGCCAGGTTAAACCGATCGTCCATTGTCAGCCGTTTCGACGTCGGACATTGCCGCGACTCAAACCGACACCATCCTCTCAGGAATGGAATTTGAATGTCTTGATTGAATCCTGGGGATCCTCTCCTCCGCTCGACCTGCCGCGGAAATAGACTGACTTCCTAGTCGCCTGGCTCCTCATTGCTGCCGCAGACCGGCTACTCTACTCGGCTCATTTAACCCAGGCTGTCCGCGGACCACTGGCTCTGGCATCTTGACACATCGGAACTGATCTATCGTCGTTGAAGATACGGAAACGTGCCTGTGTGTGCTTTTGCTGCCTGTATAATGCCGACACATTTGCGGTTCCGGAGAAGGTCATTCCTTGGGCTTTTATTCCTTTTTTCACTGTCCACCTCCGCATTATATTTCATCTACTCCGCCCCCGGAATCGGTGAGTGAGAAGAAAATGATATTATTTTGAATACTCAGACGTTAGGATGAAGTGAGGTTGTTTGTATGGGCTGTTAGGTCATGTGTGACAGCTCGGTTTGGGAGTGTAGACAAGCGGAGGGGCCATGCGCCTCTGCTGAGCCTTCATCTCTCCCAATCGATGATGAGACTCAACTGGATGCTGAAACTCAATCCTATAATATCCATGTACCTGACCATGATAATGATAGTGCTACTGATGAGCATCATGGCTACTATAATCATGCTGATGTTAGCAGGCCTAGTAGCAATGATTATAATGCTTATAGTAACGAGTGGGGCCACCGGCAAAATATGGTATTTTGCTTTTGGGTTCATTGTTGGCATCCTTGTGCATTTCACAACTGTGTGTCTGACTGGTGGGGCAAAGGTCGTGTTATGAGTCATGTAGTCATGGGCCTAAATGGCATTTGAAGTCAACCTGAGCATAGAGATTACTGGCATTTTTTACATCATTTGCTTGTAAGTCACATGCCGTTTTGTAGTATCACATGTCCTGAATCCCTGCTATCATTAATACATTCATGTGCCTCATCATCCCCTCCCTTCTCCTTTTTCTATCACTCTTTTGTTTCTTCATTGAATGTGTGTGCATACATGTGTGTCCCCCTCAGTCTTCTTGAGTATCGGTGGTCCCAAACATCTTTTCTTGGAGACCTTATAGCTGAGGCCATGGTTCACTCGTCCTATCAGTCTAAGGCCAGCCCTGCTTGCTATTTTGGTCATTATCACCCATGTGATGCCCCAACATCCGCTACTTTATTGTAGCTTCACAGGCACAGCTTATCTTGATGCATTGCACTTATTGTAAAATTGGGACTTTAACCCAACTCTGTCCTTGACACTTTGCCGACTAGATCTGTTATAACTTTGCACTCAGCGGGTATAAAACAATAATGAATGTGCAAATGAGCAGCAATAGCATGGTTGCCCATATTATTGAATTGTGTGGACTGTTCATAAGGAAATATGTGAGGAAACACAAGGTGGGGTTAAATTTGGCTACAGGGACCTTTTGCCATACACAGCAGATTAAGCTACTGTTGGTTGGATATCCTGTTGTGCTTGCTGAACAGCTTGGCAAGGTTGGGCTTCCTTGAAACATTGTTATGTAGTTTCTGCTCTATTAAAACAATCCACACCATGGCATGAATCATCTATGTGAGCCCCTATACACTTACACAACAATGTTGTAGTTTACACAAGAAAGTAAAAAAAACATTTCCATGACACATACAGTCAATAAGTAATGGCTTTCCAAAGCTGCTTTGGATTGGAGTGGGGAGTGACTGTATGGGTGAAATAGTGTTCTTGTCATACAAGTGCCGTCTTTCTAAAACATCAAAGAGAGAGCTGGTTCTTCTTACTCATCAAAATGGGTATTGATCCATTCACGCTTTTTACCTGCTGTGGACAACTTAATCAATAATTGAATCAATTCTCATGTGGAGGACACATTACTGACAGGAATAGCCTGTGTAAGTCCCAATAACAGAAAGCAATTATTCCTCTAAATGTGAAACAAATAAACGCATAAATCGTTAAGCTACCAGGACAAGAATAATCCGTCTTTCACTTGTTCACTATTTTTCCAACTCCACTATTGATGGTGTCTGGTAACCGGCTGAAAGCTGCTCTTGGCCGTATCCATCCTCCTGGGTGTTGACTATTGTAGGGCTGTAATGGCCACGTGGTTTACTGGGGGTTAGTTCAGAAAGAACAAGAACCAGCAGCACCAGTCTATTAATTATAGATGGTGACCAGGAGCAAGGCAGCTTCTGCTGCTGTTACTAAAAGCTACAGTTTAGTCTTTTACACTTGGGGTGCCTAGAGCTCCAGCAGCAGGCCCAAGCAGGAAAATCAGGTGGGGGTTGGTGGATCGTAATCCAAACGAATAGTTCCAATTATTTTGACATAGGGTATGATTTACTCACTGGTAATGTATTGATGCATGTCATTAGCTGATGTTTGAGATGCTGTGGTCAGAGATGCACAAGTGAGCTGCAGCTCGCCAGACAGAAACAAACAGCAGCAAATGTGGCCTGTTAACAAAGGCATTTGGAAACCAACATTACAGCATCAGCATCCGAATTAACTATCCCCAATGGAATACTTAATCTTTCATGTAGACTCTCCTCTCAGACCTCTCGCTATCATGAGCTATTTTCAACAAAAGTAGTTGTACTGTAAGTTTAGTAGTAACACGTACTAGTAAGTAATAGTAGTATATCCATAAACCAAGGGATGGAGGGATAAATCAAACACCAGACAAGATTCTGTTGTGGGTGTTTAAAAGTATTGGGTACTGTGTTGATGTGACTCCATTTGTCAGCAAAATTTTTATCAGACAAGCTGCTGCCTCGCTGAGACATCTTCCACATGATTGTAGACTGAGCTAATGTCCATGCATGAACATTACTTCCAGTAATTAACAACCATGCTGCATAATTATCTTAAAATCTGCCCGAACAAATGAGCAGGTGAGGAATGGATAGAGGTATTATTTCTGTGGATAATTGTCAAAGTTGGCTGTCAGCATACAATGTGAGTTTATTACATTAACAACAAAATCCTCCAATTTGGGGTCTCCTATAACATTAGACTGTACAGTGAATCTCATCAAATTGGGCGGTCTGCCCACAAATACATTAAATATATATTATTGTATGATGGCAGCCACACTTTGAAGGTGGTCAGATTTGCTGAAAGGATCATATAGGAGAGGAAGCTGCAAAGAATTAGCAGAATAACTCAGAGTAAAAAAAAAGAAACACAATGATGTTAAAGGGCAAGAGGAGGGGAAATGGAGAGGGAAGGATGAAAGAGATGAGCCTAGCTCCTTTCCTTCTGCTGGTTTGCACATCGGGGAACCCATCCAGAACACCTGAGCAGGGCTTCCTATGATACCCAGGTGGCTTCAGTGCAGAATGCCCCAATTTCACAGCTTAGTCCATTTTTCTCTCTCTTCCCGCCTGCCTCTGTCTCTCTCTCGGTTTCTCAGTCTCCATGTACTTATATGCACTGACACCCCAGCCTCGATGTTGCCCCCGAGCATAGATGCTGACTGATGCAGGCTGGGGATGCAGGGCACAGCTGGGCCTGATTGCAGCAGTTTATTTAATTAAAACATGAGAGAATCCCACTGGAGCGAGAGATAGGGAAGACACAGGCTCTATTTATAGGTTTGAACACAGATGCACACAGATGCACACACACACATACACACACACACACCTCCACATCCGGTGAGAGCAAGAAGACAAGAAGCCAGGTGCCTCCCTTTGTCTCAGGAGGCCGGGCTCATCCTCCCATCTTAATGGCTGTGTGTGTGTGCTGGGATGTTAAGGCTTATGTATATCTGTGTGTGTATCACTGTGTAAGCCTTAGCATGTATCACAGTTATTTCTAGTTGTGGCCTGCTAGCAGCCAGTTTGTCTTGACAGATTCTATCAGGTTGCTCACAATGTGAAGCAATGCATACACATAGTTTGAAAGGACTGAAGAGATCCCCCAGGGTTTAAAGTATCTTCAGAGTTTCAAGCATGTTGTTAAGCAATGCAAAGTTGAGGTAAGGATACGCCTGTTTTACTTACAGCAACATAGCATTTTTTATGTGCTTTAGGATTACACATTTGGCTCTGAAGTAACCTTATGTTACCTCTTGTACCTCCTCAGTTTATTGGCACATCCAAGCTCATCTACCTGCCCACCTTTCCTCAGAACTGTAGTGAGGGTGCAGGCTTCCAGTAAGTACATGACTCAGAGGCAAATGACAGCCAAGGCTTTTGAATGTAAACACACCTCCTGCTCTTACAGCCAGGGAGTAATTGCATATCTGCAGGTGTCATGTCTTCAAGTTGGTCTGCTTTATCAGCAAATATTACACCAAGAAAGACTAATGATAAACATACTCTGCTGCCCAGTGCAATTTTGTGAGGCCCTTATTTTCAGGCTTTTAGGGAATGCCTGTTATTGTAAATACAGAATGATAAGCCCAGTGGGAATGCTGTAAGTATACTAATAGGTCCACAGAGTATGATATCATAAAACAAATATTGCAAGATGTGAAATAACACAGATAAATGTACTATTTACATCAAATGTGAATAAGTGGTTTGTTGTTAACTACCAGAGGAACCCATGTGAACCCGGCCACAGACTGCAAGACTCGTAAACCACCACCTACTTTGCTTTTACAGCTTGCTACAACGATGTTTTTAAGTACAATGCAATATCCGTTTTTCACTTGAAACTGTGAAACATGCTCAGTGAAAAGTCCCCCCACAGACATATTTTAAAGAATGTAAAAATATTCTGCTCTGATGAGTATTTTATAATTGTTTCCCCACATAAAAATAATATGAAAAAACTTGACCACAGCTACTCTTTCTTTCCCATTTACAGATTCTGGTGTCTGTTGTGCACCAAAATTGGGGACAAGCAGGCGTAATGTAATGGTTTTGAAACATATTATAATGTCTGCTAAGATGCTACATTGTATTTTACGCTGTCTGTACTGACAAGTTTGCTCTGTGCTGGAGGTTTCAGGTTTCTTTTACAGCTTTGGATTGGCTTTCAAGGTTGTGATGTTGTTGACTTAGCTTGCCCAGCGCACATTTGGATCTGAGATTTTAGAAAAGTGCGCAGACGTTTCTACCTGTAAGTGGAGGAATTTAAAAACACTTCACTATTGACAAACTTTGCACGGATACAAGTCAGTACAGTGAAAGTCAGACATTTTAGGGGACATAACATTGTGAGTGGAGGGGGACTTTAATAAACTTAAGTGTGGATCAGGGATGGGACAAATGATTTATATTGCAGTAAATATTGATGCAGTCTCTTGCAATACAACAACATTGGCACCAGTGTAGCAGGATATTCTCTTGGGGAAGTGAGGCAGAGGTGTATCCTTCCTTTGCACAAAATACTTTAGCAGAACCTGTTTAGCTTTTTGGCTGTTCAGATTAACAGGCAGCTTATGGCTCATTGACATGACGTGTGTTCATGTTGTTGTTGTTGGAAACAAATGTAACTCTGTTAAACTAAAACTTTGGCATTATCATTATAACTGTTTCTTGCAGAATCTGCTTGACAGTGAAACAGTAAATATATCATGTCATGAGTTATCCTGTCATGCTGGCCCATTCAAATTTATTGTTTTATAGTTTGATAACTGAATGTTGAATGCTCTCTCACTCTTCCTGCCTGCCCTGCCTTAAGGGATTTATTTGTGCAGACCAGCACAAGGGCAGTTCTTTTGATTTAAGCTTGCCTTGTGCCTTGTTATTACTGTCATGGCAGAGATATCACAGGCCAGTTCTGTGCTATCACTCGCTCACTCCTAATGGCACTCTGCTTTTTTTCTCCTCTCTTTGCTACTGGGCATGCTGGTCTCTCCCCAGTGTTTTCCCAGAGCACTTTTAACATTTCCTCTGGTCACACCCTCCAAGCTTTGTGTTATTATGATTGTCCATCCACTTCTACGTCTGTTTGTTTGTGCAGCCGCTTCCTGCAGGGCTGACTTTCCAATATAACAACGAGTGGCTGCCTTTCCCCAGGAACATTTGAATCCTAATTTGGGTAAAAACTGGCACTTGTGGTGGAGAGGTATTGAAGAAGGAAGTACCTTGTAAAGATGAGATAGATTGTGTATGGTGCTTTGCATTAGAGGGAAATAAAAACTCTGCATGTAGCTATAACTTTAGCCTGAAATGTCATGTGTTTTTTGTCAACATTGTTTAGATGCTGACCTGTTATTCTGGCCGATTTAATGTGGGTAAATCATTAACTTGGTTGAGGTGAAAGACATGGTGGTAATGTTAGTGCACATAGAACTTTTGTTAATCATCCTAGATGAACGAGCTAAATCAGCACTGTCTTAAGCTGTATTTTTTTTATTTTACCCCACTCCAAATCACTACTAGCTGTAGTTTAACTGCCCCTCCTAAGCCTTCTAAAGTTTATAGACATCAGCATTTATAGGATTGTTGGTGGTAACCATAGTGCTCAGAACTAGCAGAGTCAGGCACAAATCCACTTGCTGTAGTAATAGTGGTGTCTGTCTTTGTGCAATACAGTAATGAGTGAGTCAATTGTATTTACTGAAGGTGTAGGG
This sequence comes from Serranus cabrilla, assembly GCA_903364295.1. Taxonomy (NCBI): domain Eukaryota; kingdom Metazoa; phylum Chordata; class Actinopteri; order Perciformes; family Serranidae; genus Serranus; species Serranus cabrilla. The sequence continues at coordinate 721,634 of CAFUXE010000363.1, read as the reverse complement.
GAGTACAGGTTGGTGTCTAAGGCAATAGGTGTGCCCATGTGTGCACATTGCTCATGATGCTTCTGTGCTGATGCCTAGCATTAATGCACTTCTCTGGCACTTTTAAAGCCATCCATCTCAAGTCCCCACTGTAACGCTACCCCCACCCAACCACCCGCCTCCTTCTGCTGCTTAATTGATCCATCCATTTAGCTCTTAAGGCTAATTTCCAGAGGCTAGGGATAGCCGGGGTGAAATATTAACTTGGTGCCAAGCTGCCTCAAATAGACTCCGTTGTGAATAAACAAGCAAGGTACACAGCGATAAATTATGCAGCTTCTCTTTTTTACTTCTGTAAAGTTCTTCAGACATTTATAAACTGAGCATCTCTAGTTCAGTAACAGTGAATATAAAACTATATGTGCTCAGCACTGAGGCAAAACATAGAAAGCTGGATACTGAGCAGTTCAATCAGGGAAATTCCTCCGACTGGAGCACTTAAGGTCTGGCGTTTGACATTTTCACTACAGTTGCCATGGTTCCCTGAGGGCTTGTTCCCATCCAGGACTGACTCCTTTTTATCGTCACAGCAACCACAGAAACATGCCATCCGTGTTCCCATGATGACAGGGGCGACAACAAATCCCCCAGGATACAGTGGTTACAGTCCTTTGGGACGGGGCCATGGACTGTCTCGTTGTCTGGGACATCTGTACACTGTAAAGGAGCCCCTTCAGTAAAAGTCATTACAGCTAGACTAAATAACATCAAATAAGGGCCGACTGTCCATGCTCTTTACCACTGACAGGGCCGAACAACACTTACCCCTTTATTTAAATAAACATGTGATGATTATTACTTCTGCTTGCGTGTAGACGTTTTACGCTTCGATCTGCCGGCTGTGGCAGTGTGCTACATTCCTGTGTTGTAAACGTGTGTGCACAGTCCAAGGACATGTGACTCTAAATACTCTATTAACAAAGGAATTTAGTTAAACATCAATAGAGTGGAAGTTCATTGCACCTTGTGAGTCAGTCAGAGGCATGAGCAATCCTCTTAAAGCCTTTCATTGACCGTGTGATACCCTACCCGCTTTCCCCCATTACACACACACACAGAAACGCACACACATATCAACTGTACACTCCAAATATGGTTTACTGGAATACGCAGGAACACTCAGCGTCGCCCCGAAAATGACAGGGATTACATAACCGCTTTGATTGTGACACTGTCGAATATAAAACATTCTTTTCCCTACGATGCCAGAAGACAAGAGACACTAAGTCCTTGTTTTTTTGTCTGAACACCTAGCTTACAGAGGAAAACCACTTTATCCAATGTTTTCAACGCACTTCAGTTTATATTTGTGGATATTCTCATAATTCTTCCACGGCCAATAACAGGAAGCAAGAGATTAGTATGACCTAAAATATGACAACGTGCTATGTACTGATCTATTGAGGATCTGATTTGAACAGATGGTTCAAACCTGTGGCTGCTTGTATGTTTTAATATTTATTTGGTTATAAAATAGCGAGCATTTAATGCACTTCCTCTTTGAATTCGTTCATGTTAACAAAGAGTTATTGAACTACAAGACAAACCTGTGTGAGGTGAGTTGGTGAGTTACTGCTTTTTTACACCTTTAGATACTAATTATTGGAGTGATTTAGCCTTTCACTGACCATAGCCACTCCTGTGGAAAATTTTGCACGCTGTGTACACTGTGATCTATTTGCAACCAGTTATTGAAGTTGTTTATGTCACTGTGTTTGATGAAGGTGTTTCACATGTTTTCATGTGTTATAGCTTCAATAATCAACCACAGAAGACCAATTTATATCTGTTAAAAATGCTTATATATTGAAAAAAGGTACAATCCAGACCCAGTACTCTGAGTTCTGAGGAGTTGATCGACTTCCCCTCTCAGTTTGATTTGTATTTTTATAGACACAGAATGAAGGTCATAACTTTCTTATTACTGTAGTTCACATGGAAGAAAAACAAATAACAATGAATTATGATAAACTGTGATCAGAAATCAGCTTTCAAACCATCAGTGCAACGAGTCTGTTAAAAAGTGGAAAATCTCTTGTTCCTCTGTATGTTTAAGCTTTAGACACGGTGTTGCTGTAGTTTTACACAATAGCTTCCTCATATTTCCAATCATATACTGTACTTGCAAACCCAGCTTCCCACAACCTTAGTTCCTGTTCCTGTTAGATACGGTGACCTCTTTTGGCTCACCTGTAGAAAGGCACAGCAGAGTACAAGCAGGTGATACTGAGGTGATCCATACACACACAGTTACACAAGTCTTACACCTTATTCTGATATCTGTAAGGTGACCCATGTCCAACAGTCTGGATATCTGACCACAGACAGATGGTGGAGCTGAGTGTAGGAGAGGTGAAGGGGGGTGGAGGCGTACCGATGTTTAAATGGAGGTGGACTGAGGGTCTTGTGTTGAGCCACTAATCATTTATGTAACCTAATCATCCTGAGGAGAATCCCAGTCTTTGTTGACCGGGTCTGGGCCTCCCTTTGTTGTTGAGACTGTTACCGTGGTTACTTTGGTCATGTGTTTTGAGTGCAGCCAAACTGTAACTTGTGATGAGCCGGTTTACGCCAGTGAGGCATAATGTCGATGACAATGTTGATGACGGGTGGAGCCCTGCTGATGGTGCTGTGGATAATAGTTGTGATGACTGCACCTGTTTTTAAATTTGCCCACAATAAGCATTCGATGAAAGCAAGTCTGTGTAAACTTTCTCTGCACAGGCACCATAAACATGCTGTGTTCCTTTCATAGTTTTGCCTGCCCATAATCATTTGCATAAACTGTGCATATGTATTGTAAATATAAAACTGTATATTCCTTTTTAATTTTTTAAAAAGTTCTTTCAATTAAGCACATGTGTTAACAGAGTCATCCGCTACATTCAACCATAAAAAGTAGCCGTGATTAATGACTCACGTCCATGCTGACAGCCAGGTATTGTATTTACCAGGAGTGAGAAATATAATACATTATCCCACTAATCCTCGCTAAATTAATCACCTTGCTACAGTGACTTAAATGTCAATGTTTTCCAAAGACTCAGCACTGCTGGAATAGATGAATTCACACTTTTACAAACAGCTGTTTCTTTATGAATACCCCTGTGGCTTTCTCTGTGAATCCTGCAATGACCTCTTCTACACCAAATCAAAGCTGTCAAGTCCAAAACACTAAGTTTTTGTTTATTTTCCCCATCAGAGGGGTTTTTCGGGGGAATTTCTTTCTTTTCCAATATGAGGTTTCAAAGGAGAGGGGTTGTCATACTGTACATATTGTAAAGCCCCTTGAGGAAAATTTGTGGTTTATAATATTTGGGTTTAAAAATAAAATGAACTCGGCTCTTCCTGTCCTTAATCAGGGTAAAAAAAATGCCTTCCATGGAAAACAGATTTGGTTGAATATTTGCATACAAAATGTTTGCTTCACTGGTGTGGGTGTGTTGCTACAGTGGCTGGTTTGAAATATATACACACACACACAATACACCATTAAGTCCAGGTATAAGGCTTTCCATATCCCAGGATCCCCATATATCTTTTGATGGATGATTTTCATCTCTGGAAGTTATCACTACAGTTTCTTCTTTACACCAGCTGCAGCCGCAAAGTAAGTTTTCATCTAGTCCAGTGTTTCCATTAAGATGCTTTGGAGGCTATACGTAATTTGATGCATGATTTCATAGCATTGTCAGTCTGAACATAATCCACCTGACAGTGTCAATATCACGATGCTTCCTTCTGGCACGCACCTGCCTTATTCTCAGGTGTCCAGCACCTTAGGTTGGCCATGGCAGCTAACACAAACAATCAACACAGAAGCTACGTAAAGGCTCCATGACGAGGCTCTTCTAATAAAACCTCAGGGGGGCAGCTTAGTTGATTAACGAAGCATAGCTGTGGCCAAAGCTAATTTACATCTGTGAGATAATAGTACAAATTACCAACTGCCTTTTTGTTATACTTTGGTGTGGCCACCTAGAGTAGAAGTGTCCAGATGAGACACCATTTATTAGACCTTCAGGTGGAGTTGGCACTGATGAAAATGTAGACTTTAGATCTTCTTCCTCTTTGGACTATACTCTACCTCTTTTCTTGTAGGCACTTCAACAAACACCAGCCTCCCACTTAAAACATGTTTTTCCACCGTGTATCAGCAGAATCGGTGTCATGACCTGGATTCATGTTGCAGAAATTAATTGGTTTTGTTGCTTAAATCTGAAATTCATTAATCAATTTACAACCACTTTGAGTTGTTTACATAACCCAAAGCGTATTAAAGCCAAGCTTGCACAATATCTTTGTTTTCCAGTGAATACAATTTCATAAGCAAGAAAATATATGTTTACCCAAGGACAGCCACTTGACAGTTTGTGTTTAAGGGAAGCAGAATAAGGTTTTTACTGTAGCATTAGCATGATTGGAATGTTTTCCTTGTGTCTCACAGTGATTTTAGGTGTGAACTCAAACTGCTATGTTTATTGGAATATTCACAGCATTTAGCAACAGCAGCCGTATCGCCTTTTGCACTGAATTAGATTTGGAAATCCATAGGGAAAGCCATGTGTGTTTTTTTCTGCATTCTGCACAGCTGTATGTAACTACTGTGGCAGCGTGGTATACTAGCTGCCTGCTTTGCTTTGGCCCATTTGTTCAATCAACAGGAGTAACCTCCAGCTGTGAAGAGACCTCATCTTTCTGCTGGGGGGCGGGCAGGAGAAAAATAGGCAGAGGTGGTGCGGTGTGTGTGTGTGTGAGAGAGAGAGAGAGGTTGTTATTAGGTACTCGCCTGTTTGTGTGCATGTGTGTACCTGTGTGTGTGTCTGTCCTCTGCAGACTCTGTACACGAAGCGACTGCAATAACACAAGAATGTTCTGGGCAGCTGCCAAATATAAAAGCAGGCGGAAATGGGCTGGCAGAGGGGAGCGGCGGGGGTACTGCAGGAATGAATTACTGAACTGTCTCACCTACTGTAAATCCAGAGATTGGGACAGGGCTTGGTGTGCAATAGTGTGCACTTGTTACAGAGACTTTTGCGTGTGTGTTGGTGGTCAATGCAAGAGAGTTCTTTAGCAAGAGCAGAGCGAAACAGCCCTGACTAGACAGGAAACAGAGGGCACATGGAGGGAAGACACTGAAATGAACTTGATTTAATGATCTGCACTGTAGTTGCATTTGGCAGGAGCTGATGAAACCTGCAGTTTCAGAGCAAACACAAAAAAGCAATCAAATGGGCAGGGAGAGAAGCAGTGGACAGGGAGGGAAAGCCGGGGAGTAGCGAGGTTGGAAAGGTTTATCACCACCTGGAGGCACACTACACACTACAGCCGCCAAGAGCTGTTGGAAAACCACCCAACAGGTCAGACAGAATCCTAAACCTGTTTGGGATTCAGCTTCCCTGCACCCGTCTGCTCTGAAAGTTTTAATCCTGAATATCTGAATTTGTATTTCTAACACTTTCTACCAGGTGCAGATTCTGCAAAAAAAGAAACCCCAAAGCTTTGACCTGCAGTGATAATTTTTTTCACCTGCAGCTTTATTTTTAAAGTAGCCCAGTTGCCCACAGAACTGGCAACCTGATTGTCAAAACAGGAAACAGTAAGTTAAAGATACATAATTCCACAGAACTGTAAGAGGCGTTCAGCTTTCAAAACAAGTGCCCTTTAAGTAGAACTCTAATTTAACGATTGTCACATTTTCTTTCTTTCTTTGAACCAGTAAAAATAGATTTCTTTTGGTCACTGGTGTGCTGTAGAAACACACTGTGAGCACAATATTCACACACCTTCTGAGTTGGCAAACTTGTTAGCAAACAGTTGCAAACATGTCGATGACAGCCCAGGCAGGAGGCATTATATTTTTAGCTTGTATGTCTTATTCTTGTGAACACAATATTTCAGGGAATATATGGGGGGAATTTCTTCAAATGTTACACAAACAAACATCCACTTAGAGATGAACCAGCCTTGGTGGACAAAGGTCAAGCTCACTGTGTCTTCACAAAATACCTTTTATGGCCAACTCCAGAATTAATACAGTAATTCACACAAGTGATGACATTTTTCTCCAAAAGGTCAAAGGTCAACTTCACTCATTCACACATTATAATATTGTGCAAAAAAACACTTTCATGAAGAAAAGGGTAGTTTGTGACCATATTCCACATTTAATCCGATACTGAATTGATCACAATAATCTCGGCAAAGTTTCTAGACATCCATGGATCCAAACCACAATTAAGGGAAGGCATATAGCTGCAAGGCACTAATTCTAATTTAAATTAGCACCTGCAACAGTTAAACAACTTTTATAAATAGAGGCAGTTGGTGGCATTATGGTGCGCTGCAGCAGATGACACCCTGATATCACCCAGACAACATCGCACCCAAAAACTGCTATAACAAATATCAGTTTTTCAAACTTGGTGCACGATAAAGCACTTTGCCTTCACAGCTTCTCACTCTTGTCAATCTCTCTTTCTCCCTCATCTCACATTGCCTCCCTTGAATTGAGAACCCGGCTCTAACAGCAGTTTTCACTTCTTACTTTGTATTCCCATCTATGCACTGGTACCTCTTTCACACTAAAGCTAGGACCCAGGATAAACTGGCATTTGGTGTGAATGAGTTGACACTGAGAGAAATCACCGTTGGATCTCCACCTGCACATATCTTCTTATCCAGCCAGAAAGTGACACGGGCGGCAGTAAAAAGAGAAAAGGATGAGTGCCGAGTGTGTGCTAGGAAAAGAAAGTGTCTCTCTTGAGCTAACACACGCATACATATACACAGTCTGTCTGTCTCCCACTCTCCATCTCTCACTTTCCCTCACTCAGATCTGTTTTCCAGTATTTGCTTGCAGCAGACTGAAAACAAGGGGTCCTGGCACCACTGTGTCGTTTATGTAATTCTCCTCGCCGCGTCTGGTCCCTGTGTTTCTCTGCCATGTAGTGGCTCGGTAGACACAGTGACTCAGGGGAGGGTCACACACGCACGCAAGCAGGCGGATATGTGCGCACACATACACACTCACACTTGGGACAGCAGAGCAGATGGAGGGGCAGAGTGACTAGTGCAAGACCAAAAATGAACTCAAACTAGACCCCACGCTGTCCCTGCTGGCATGTGTAAGTGTATACTGTGTCTGAGTGTGATATGTTATTTTGGAGAGGTTATCTGTTACAATACACACAGTTTCCCATTACACTGCACATCATGGAATATTACAATATCTTCTAAGTGCATGTCATCTGCTCCACACCTTTTATGTTATCTTTAGTATTTCAGTGTATCAGTGGAAAAGTTTTCCATTCCTTCCAGTGACGTGCACTACTGCGTTTATCAGCTAAGACAGCGGTGTTGTTTGCTCTCTGTCGGGAGGTTAATCAATCGATTAGTGTCATTGATTAACCAGCGCAGTGCAGCCTTAAAGCTGAGAGGTTAAGAAAGAAGGAAATCCATGTAGAGTTTGACACTAATGGCATACTGAATACAGTATAGGGTTGTGAAAATAGCAAGTTTAATCAGGCCTTCTTCCCCTTTTCTTTTGAAAGGAAGCTGCTGCACACATAGCTAAGAATAAATAGGTAAAGTAGAGTTAAGTTTAAATGCTGCTGGGGAGCGGCCAACACTTAATGCATTGCAGCCCTCAGAGGGGAGATCATTTTTTTAGATTCCCTCATGTTCTCTTCCCTTTCTGTGCTCAGAAAAGATGGTATGGAAAGAATGTAACTTTCACTTTCACTGCCTTGTTACACAGTAGAGCTGGTATAAAGCAGTACATGTTTTCACCTCCATCTTTAGACTTTATAAAGTGGGTTAAATCTAATGTGGGGCAATAGTCTCACAGGCTCTTTTCACACGGAGCTGACAACACGGCCAGGTGCAGTTATTCAAGAGTAGTGGTTTGGGTCATTCAGACACAGGCCTTTATCTATGTAAAGTATGCGCTCTCGTCTGTTGCCATAACACAGCACCCATCAGTTTTACTTCCACAAGACGGAATAACTAAAGAAATTAAGAAATGAAGGTACTACAATAGAGTACCCATTCAGTTGCATGCGATATCCCTAACCACTCCTTCCCAATCCAAATCTTTAGTTTCACATGAATACATCACAGGGTGAAGTGCCAACTCCGTCAAATACACTACGCTCGACACACACACACACACACACACACACACACACACACACACAGACACAGACCGTACGAATTGTAGCTGCTGTGGTAGAGAGCCAACCACATGTCTCCTTGAATCGAAAAATGCTTGCAGTCATTGGCGACGACAAATAAACATACAAATAATAATTTTTCTCCTAATCTGGCCACAAAATATATTGAATAGAAGTACTGTTTGACTGGAGAAGTTTCATTTCTGCTTGGTGCTGGGTTACTTCAGTCAGTATCTAAAATATATTGGGTACCCAGCCCTGGTCTTTATGTGCAGTATTTTCATGTGTGAGAATGTTATTTTTTATTTATTTATTTATTTTTTTAATTGAAGTCTGCTTTTTTGTTCACATTGAAGAAGAAGTGAAAAGCTTGGTGATGTAATCAAAAAGAGTATTTACAGCATTATTTTTTTCATGATTATTTTTGCAATGCATGAAAAAGCAGTTTTACCGTTTACGAAAGGATAAAAAATCCTATCATACTTACATCTGTACTTACACAACAGTTTGGTTGCTGTAACTTTATAGTTACACAATGAACAACAACTATCATCTTTGGGTTTTTCAGCCTCATATGTACAAACTGGCTTCCATCACTGTTACTCCTGCAGGCTGGTGCTGAGCCCTAACAGTGGAAAGGTTGAAAAAACATGACTGTAGATTATATAATCACACTAGTATCTGAAATCTCGCACTTGCATCAAAGTAGTGAGGAACATGTGTCAGGGCAATAGGGTGTGTGTGTTTGTTTGAGGGTGTAGGTGTGATTGATGCAAAGTTGTGTTCATCTATGATTAGATCCGTTTATGTTTTAGGGTGGAGGCAACAAATAGGAATGTGATGATGGGAAACAGCTTGCGAGACTTTCAGGAAGTACCTAAATTTCTCAAGGTTGATTCACAACGGACTTTTTCTGTGTTGGCACAGAGGGACTATAGAGAGGGTACTCTTACTTTCACCTCTTTTGCAAGTTACACACAGGAAATGAGTAGAAAAACTTGCAAAAGTGAACGTTTTGCTGATGTCTGTGTCTAACAAATAGCATATAAAATAATCATTTAGATATAGATCATACACATAGCTAGAAACCTGCTGTTATCTTTGGGTGATTGAAATTTTTTTAATCTTTTGCAAATGTATCCTGAAAAGGAATGAGTCTAACCCTGAAGGGGAGAAGGCTTAGGAGAGCATGATTCGGGAGATGGATGACAATTGAATGATTGAATGAAATTGACTGGTCAAGAGGAAGTGGGAGTTGGAGAAGAGGGGAATGGGAGCATGCTCTCAGAACGTGGGCAGGGTGCCATGCACTGACGAGAAGTGCTGACGTCACTTCTGTTGAGATAAATGAAGAGGACTCATCCTGTCAAAGAGACATCTGCTCTGAGATTCTTGTCTTCCGTGCTTTTTTTTTGCGGCCATGGGCTCGTGGTTTCATCCCCTGTCTGTCAGCTAATCTGTTCATGTCCGCCAGTCCGTGGGAGAAAGGAAGCTCCTGGGAACGTTTTTGAATTCCTGTGCACACTGTGATGTTTCTGGTTAAAGCAGTCGTGATTGTTTTCCTGTCATTGTAGTTCCATACACAGTTTTCCAGGCACTTTGGGTGTGGTGAAAGGGGCTGTGTGTATGTGTGTGTGTGTGTGCCTGTGTGTGTGTCGTAGTGCAGCTGCGGGTTTGGAGGAAGCCTCATGATCCACTTATGACTGAGTGCCATGTGACCATAACTAGCACTGAACTAATATTGTCCTCATCATCAGCTGTGACTGCTTGTGCTCATGTGAGAATGATTCCGTAAGTTTACACATAAATTTGCAGAGAAATGTGTTGTTGTTTTTGCTCAGATGATCTTCGTCATAGCTGTTGTGCCTCATAGTCTCCTCGGCCTAAACGGCATCCTCTGTCTTTTTCTGGCCTCTAACCATTTTTTCTTTCGTTCCTGTGGGGAACTGAGGACAACGTTCAGGTCTTGACAGCTAGGAAGACTCTCCAAATAGGGTTTTAACCGAGGCTGTGCTGTGGACGGACCAAATTAAGTGTAGAATAGGTGGAGGGCTGTTTGAATGAACTAACAAATGCATGTAAATCAAATGTAGATATATTCATTGAGTAACTGGCAGGTAAATAGTAGGGTCATGAGTATTAAGCACTCTCCTTAAGAGAAGGGCAAACACTGCCAAGCTTCTTAATAACAATATATATCACTACACAGCATCTGGTAGTTCAATAAAGCCTATTCTTGTGAGCAAACAGCGCCTCTTGGGTTCTTTTCAGCTTCGCTCCCATGTGCAAGAATCAGAATGTAAATCCAGATGCTGCAAACATCGCTCTAATGGCCATTGGTTTATGGCATCATAAAATATATATATGTAGATATGTGTGCTATAGAGTATAGATACATGATATTGTTTTGAAAATATACATTGTTTATTAGCCAGCCATAGTTTAGTCACAAAGGATTTAAAGAGAAGGATGTATTTTCCAATGCTACCAAAGCCAAAGTGCCATCACACATTATCGCAATGGAATCTAATCTGAAACTCAAGTATTTATACATAGCAGAGCTGTGAATGTTTCCTGATGTTGCACAGCCTTACTGTATATTTTCCATGGCACGACATCATGTCATATAGGCAGTTATGTTACACTTCTTAGCTTATCTTTTTTTTTCTTCTTTTTTTTTTTTTTTTTAGAAAACATGTAGATTATTCATTTTATTTATTGTATCTTTAACTTTTACCTGTGTGCCTGAAGTATAATAACATGAATCACATCGATTCTTTATTAGCTCTTAAATATTTGTTACTGAACCAGAGTGAACCCTCTGACTGTGACAGTTGTTACAGCAGTTTTTTTACCTCATGCTGTACTTTTTCTTTTTACTCAAGGAGGATGCAGCAACGTTCCGCGATTGCATACTTGTGTCCCTTGAGTGTGTGACCATCTTCCTGCTGACATGACCTTAAGTTACTCATGATCTCAGGAATGGGTGGCATGAAGGGGGAAGGGTTGTAGTTAGGATGTAACAAGTTATGAGGAACAAGGAACAAGTAAGAATAAAGAAAGGAAGCGGGGAAAAAGAGAACAGGTCTTTTTCATGAGTAAGTGCATAATGAGATTAATTGAGTACTGGGTTTAATGTAGTTCCCTTTCTTGCTGTCACCCTGAAGGATTTAAAGAGGAGGATGTATTTGCCAAGGCTACCAAAACAATAGTGTCATCGCACATTTATTACAATGTAATCAGAAATTCAAAATATTTATGAATACCAGAGCTGTGAATGTTTCCCGATGTGGCGCAGCCTGACTGTGTTTTTCCATGGCAGAACTTCAGAGAAATCTACAAACATAGTGTGGATCCATGCAGAGGTCACTCTACACTCTACTTTCTTTTATTGAAAAACTCGAGCTGTCAAGTAGGACAATATTGCCTGACGTATTGCTCAGTATTTTAACTTCCTGGAGTGACATTTTTTATTAATAAAAAAATAGAAATGATAATTGCTTTTGTTTGAAAACTCAGATAACCTCATGAGGATCATTGTGCTTACTAATAAACAATATAACGAGGTGTTTCACTGGAATCAAGTCACACAACCACAGGGCGAGAGAGGAAACAAGTGGTTTTGATGGTGTGTGTGTGTGTGTGTGTGTGTGTGTGTGTGTGTGTGTGACTGGGACTGTCGGGAAATAGAAACAGGATGTGAGATTAGTTATCTGTGGGTGACAGATAAATTATCTTTATGAGTTTCTTTAGCCCACCCCCAGTAAACCCATTTAAAAACTACAGAGTTATCTCCATGTTTGTGCATAAGATCCAGATTATAAATGTGAAAAATCCATGTTACACTTTGACTTAGGTTTTTTTTGCACATATAAATCAGTGAAGGAGAAAGGAATACATAACCTTTACTGTATGGTACCACATGGCGTTGTGCACTGTGTGTGTTTGTGAATGTTTATTGACTGAGAAGCTGCTGTGTGTGTTTGTATTGATCCACCACAGCCCCAGGGTTTCTCAGCATCACTTACAGAAGGTCAAATGAGGTAATGGCATGCTTTCCCCTTCAAAATGACATGCAATAATGGTCTGAAATGATCAGACTTGTTTTATGCATTTTAAAAAACCTACATCCGGTGAAAAACGTGCAATCTCAATCAGCATTGTGCCAATCATCATGATCAATACACACAAATTACAGTAGTTGTTCTCGTTAATTGTGAGGGATTTAGTGCTAATGCTTTGGCTAATCTGCTGTTTACCTTCCAATGAGCTATGGAAATGGGCTAGTAAATCATGTAAGGCCAATTTAGAGTGTTACTGATAGTGTCATTAATTCAGCTTCTACACTGAAATGATTCATGTCCACTTAGAAATTGCACCCATAGTGCCCCACTTCCTGGGTGTCTTTCTGCATGTGTGGGTCTGTGGGTGTCACTGATACGAGGTGGCAGTAAAAATGACCCTTTCTGAGAGTGACAGCTTTAAACCCTGAGAGCTATGAGTGCATGTATGGCGTGTCACTGAGCGTGTAAGCATGCACAAACCATTTCTGCTGGAAGGAGGGGAAAAAGCAGCCTTTCAGCTCTTATCAGGGAGCTACCAGAACGGGACCGATCACCTCCCACTGCTGAGCTATCAATGTGGAGTTAATTGCCTTTCAGAGGCAAAGCAGGGTGGGTTGTAGGGAGGTTGCGTGCGCATTTCCTTTTCTGCTTGTTTGTTGGCTTTTTCTTTTTTCGATTAACCTAAGTTACAGTACATTTCAGTGCAAGGTCTGTGTCTGGAATTGTTACCATCAGCCTGCAATCCATCATTCAGATTATTTACTTAAGCGATAGGAACAAAGGGACTTGACAGAAACTGATACAAACCACATTACACAGAGACAGCAGCAGAGAGAGATGAAGAGGGAAGATAGAGGGAAGGACAGATGATTGGAAGGAGGGATGGCTGTAGAGAGAGAGAGAGAGAGGTGGGCCGGGCTTGGCATGCGGGCAGCGTGTTCTGTGAGAGCTATAGAGGACAAGGTCGTTCAAGGTCCCCTGTCATGCTTGATGGGCTACAGTGGGGGTTTCTGATGGGGTGAGGAGCAGTGGGGGTGAGTTTGTGGGGGTCCTTCTGGTCTGCATGTGTACCATTTAGTTGTGTATGCATGCATGCCCCCTCACCACTGACACATCAGAATGCTGCGTGGGTGCACGTGCATCGTCCAGCGCTAATGGCCTTGTGTTGTAGGCTACTACGTTAGCTTCCTCTAAACTCCAGGTCTCTCATGTCTAATTGCATTTGTCACAGTTTGTAGCCTTGAATACTCTGGCACTAGCCATTACTCCAGTCTCTAGAGAGGGGGGGGGGGGGT